>VXBL01005405.1:136500-149559 GCA_013400195.1 Aramus guarauna | reverse complement strand
CCCCATTTTTTTTTTTTTTTTTTTTTTTTTTTTTTTAACAAAACTGATGTCAAGCAAAACATCATGCAATGGCATCTGTATCACATAAGGTCTTTGTGCTTTCCACAATTTATAAAATCCAACCACATCATGTTCTATCACACAATAGACTTGCCATAGTATCAGATAACAAGAATTCCTCTTCTCTGAGGATGCCAGGGAGTCTTTAAAGNGAGGTGCTCCAGCCCTCAGATCAGCTTCGTGGCCTCCTCTGGACTCTCTCCAACAGCTCCATGTCCTTCTTGTACTGGGGCTCCCAGAGCTGGACGCAGTACTGCAGGTGGGGTCTCACCAGAGCGGAGTAGAGGGGCAGAATCACCTCCCTTGACCTGCTGGCCACACTGCTTTTGATGCAGCCCAGGAGAATCAGCCTTCACACCACAAATCTCCACATATTAAAGAACGATGGGATTAAATCAGTGCCCTTATGCTTTCTGTTGGTTTCATGTAGGCAAAGATATAAACGTCGACAAGCTACAGATGTACAGAAAGATAGTTTCAAAAACAGGAGAAGTTGTGGAATTAAGATACTGTGCTAGATAGGTATGCAGAGAGGCTGGCATGCTAAACACATGGAATCAAAAGCTGATGGAGATGGGCAGAGCGATTCAGAAATACAATGGACTTGACTTTGTCATCCAGCTATTCCAAAACAGAGACCATGATCTGAAAAGTACCCAAGAAAAATTGAAGTCACACAGAGCAACATGATGCTTTTTTAATCAGTTTTTCAATCACAATGTAATTTTTAAAACCAACACACTCGGACACAGACATTTAAAAATTATTTGTCTACAAAGAGGAACAAAATGATTTAAACAGCTCCAGTAAATTCTGAGCAAATCTTTTCTGATCTTCTCCTTGGGAGTCCACTCTTCAGCTGACTTATAAATTTTGTTTGCTTCTATTTCGCAAGACAAGAAGAGGTCGGGTTGTAGATAACCTTCTGTTCAAGCTCAGCATATCTTTTCAGAAGTGGACGATAGAGCTAAAAATGAAAAAGAAATAAATATGTCTAGGTTGAAAAATTAGATTTTTAAATCACCCTGCAGCTAAAAAACATCTTCGGACCTGAAAATGCAGTATCTTTGTAGGTACCTGAAGGTTTGGGGGTTTTCCTCCAATTTGCTCCAGAAAATGCTGCAGAGTCTTCCTTTTTCAAATGTCACAGTCCTTTTTACCATCTCCTTTACAGTTTAATTTTGTGACACGCACAGCTCGTTCTTATTGTGGCTGTATTCTCGCTATAAGCAGAAGTCATTACTTCCAGAGGAAGCAGCTCTGCTAAAGTCACCTCTCCCAGTCCGACATGCCCCCTCGGTAATAGCTGTCCTGATCACCCAGGCAGAACTCCTGTCCTTGCCTCCCTCCGCTACCTCAGGATGGATCACTGCCTCTGTCCCCTCCTCCTCTGCCTTGCTAATAAGCACACTGCCACCCCCTAGCACAGTCAAGTACCACTGTCAGAAAGGTCCTCCTTGGCCAATATGATGATCAGGGCCTTCTAAAATACACTTCACACTCCCTCTCCCGCCCCTCTCATACTCCCATATCTATTTGAGCTTCTTCTCTCCCTCACATCTTTCCGAGCTATGACTTTTCCCAACTATGAGCTACTTCACGGCCAGGCTCCTCACTCCCTGGTCCCAGGCCCAAGGGGACAAATGGAGATCTAAGTTCTTTCGACAACTACACGGACTGAGTAGCTTTTTGTACTTCCCTAGCTAGAATTTTTAGATCCACAATTGTTACAACCATAAAAAGAAGAATTAAGACTCAAATGTATGCAAAACCCCAGATCCAAACACACCCTATGCTTTTGGATATGGGCAAGATCCATGTTGGGATTTGTTTCATTCTTTACCTTCCCCTCCCGCTTCAAAGTCGTCACAGGACATATCACAGAAGATGAGCTGCTTGTATGTGACTAGGGTACATAGCAGAAACTCTGAATAGAGCCTAGCCCTACTGCTGGCTCCAACCCCAAACTGTACTTCATCTAGATCTTGGAGATACACTTTCCTCCCTAGTTCCTCTTTCTGGTTTTAACTCTCCATCTAATAAAATCAGCAGTTTGACAAGCTGTACCAGAACAGCTTCACTCATTTGCTGGCTCAAGCACAAAGAAGGGACTGCCAGGAGCCAGTACGGGGTCTGGTACAGGCTCGAGCAGTCCTTAGGAGGATGCCATAAGGTCACATCCCTGCCGCAATGAATTCCAGGGGCCGCCAGTCTCGTCTACGAGCCCTCTGCACTGATGTTATTCATAATCAGGGCAGTCTCGCTCCTGGCTCCAGGTTCAGAGAGGTTATAGAGCCATAATGAATCATACCCAGTAAACTGAATTACTGCTCTCATGAATAAGTGAGATCCAGCATTTAAATGCATTTTATCCTTTTCCAGATAAGAGCCACAGCCAACAACTGTATATGCACGAAAAATTCAAGAGGAAGATGTTTCAAGTGTAAACTATGAGGCCGTAGGAAGAGACAGGGTTGTGCTTGTGCAGTTTTATGCATGGTCCTGCAGTAGCCTCAGTGTCTATAAACAGTCACACTTTCTCAGATGAAAGAAAAAAACATCACACAGTTTTCTCATTTAGGAAATAAAGAATTACCATCTTTTGTTCTTGTGTTTCAGCTGATGGCAAAATACCCAGTTTCTGTGTTTCCCTCCTCCTGAACGACAGTTTTTATCTGTTCATTCCCACTTCCACCTTCCACGATGGCAAGGGAAAGCGACTTAATGGACAAATTCTGCCACAGCAGCCTGTTTTCATCAACTCCTCCCTTACCAATCAGATGTTACAGAAGTTGAAGTACATTTCTTCAGCAGATTAAGTATATCAAGAGGAAGAAGAGAAGGAACATCTACAGCAAATGGAAAGAGACACCATTTCCTAGCCAAGGCCTCATCAGGACAGCTTTAAAACCCATCTCACAGTGACTGAGTCTTACTGTGTCTTCAACTTACACTCATTAAAACAGAGAAACCTACTCACTCCTACCTCTACAACAGACTCAGTGACTTCAGGCAACTCATTTAACATGCATGTGCCCCAACTCCTCTTCTCCACAGGACAGTGATACTGAGATCCATGGGGATTTATGCAGATTTATGGGGTTAGAAAAGAAAATGCACCACTATTATGAAATGGCACATGACTCAGCATGGTATTTTTAACTAACTACATGAGGGCCTTGGGGGCTCAGTGAAGTACATATATACATTCTTTTCATGTTCCCAAAGAATGTTATTGCTCCCATTTCTACTAAATATGCACATCAGAATAAACAAAATATTGAGCCGGCAACTATGGCTATACTGGGAGTATCAGTATGTCAAACGAAAATGGCTCCTTTATTCACTGAAGCATCTATAATCAAGCCTCGCTATTTCTTACTTTGCTATTCTGTAAATTTGATAAACCCTAGGCGCTTCTCAGCAAAGATTCAGCACAACAAAGCTGCATTGGTAAGCGAGCTCAGGCACTGAGAAAGCAGGTTGCATATTACTTACCCAGCAGTATTTTTACAAAATACACAACAGTGCATTTACTAGAAGGCTGGGAAGTATTATTCTTCATACATCACTCTAAATTAAAATGTGTCAAAATAAATGAACCACATTTACTGATACAGTTTCTTTTCCTGTTTATTTGACTTAAGCACTTAGCTTGCTAATTGAGAAAATTCAGGCATTTGCAATAAGCTTCCCAGCCATTAGTGTAAACAAATGCTGCATTATGGACCATCTGAAAAAAAAGGAAACAAAAAATTAAGAATATTTCTTGTACTCTATTCTTGTTCATGTGGGGTAAAAAGCAGCTCAGTTCCAAGGGCTAAGCCAAAGTTTTAAATTCCTCTTCCTCAGGGAATTTGGCTGTAATACCACCAGTACATCATGGCTGATAAGCACAGCAGTACTACCCGCTTTTCACAAGCAGTATTTTACATGCCAGCTTGACACCAGCTGAAGTTTGGGACCAAAGCAGTGCAGCTCCCCTGAAGTACAGAGACGAAAAGACAAACCGCACCGACCGAGAACACGGCCTGAGCACACACAGGTATGTCTGTGAAAGATGCTTCTCCACGTCTGCCGCGACTGAACTGCCTCTGCAGAACCTTGGGCAACTCCTCCTAAGCAATTCCGGGAGCCTTTTTCCTGAGGCACTTATATGGATTTAATTTTATAATTGAGGTCCAAAGGGAATAAAGAACTCTCAATGATGCATAAAAACTCAAGAACATAATTTCCCTCTCCGTCATAGCCTCAAACCTAATATATCAAACCATGATATTTAACAAAAGTAATTACATATATCACATCATGAACCTTATTATTGTCCATAATTTAATTATTGTCCTTGCTATATTACAGCCTTTTCTCCTACTTATCTCTGTAGCCTACTCCACGACATCATTTACAAACCTTCCACTTGTCTCCTGGGACAATTTGGCCACACTCTGACAGTCCCACAAATAACTAAGAAAACGCTAATGACAAATATTGCATTATAACAGAGAACAACTTAACCTGCCCTCCCTGGAAAATGGATTTAAATAAACATTACCTTGCTCTCTAGTCCAAATCAAATACGTCATCCTCATACCATATCTCACCATAGCACCAGCCTATGAACTCAACAGGGCTTTTACTGTTTCTTTGTACGATATCCAGGGCAAAAGGACATTGTTCCTTCTACTCTCCAAAGGCAAAACCAGCTACAAATTGTTAGGACAAGTGACAATCAACATGGACCCTGCTATCTCCTGCAATGCCATATTAGCCAATTGATTGGAGCAATTCAAAATTTACAAATTACAAAGATGATGCTGATGTTCAATCTACCCTGAATAGATTAAAATTAATCAGTCCTTCGCAAACACTTGCTACTTTTGATAGGTTCCTTTTTTCTTATTTTTTTTAAACCAAACTCAAATTATGTGAAGAGATTTACCTAAGAAAAATGTATATATTTTTTATATCATAGCAGTTGTTCATCTTTCTTGAAACAGAAAGAATACACTTAAAGCAGAAAGAATATAAAAGTGTCCAGAAATATTCTGAAGACTCCCCCAAGGAACCCACCTCACACAGTTACTTTATTTACTTCGGATATTCATTCTGTAAGCCTATCTCAATCAGTTTAAATAGGTAAAAAAAAAAAAATATTGGCTTCGCAAATCATCTTAATCAAACTCCCATCAATATCTATTATCATATTTTTGTGGCTGTATTATTATTACCTACTTTGCACTAAATTACCAACCTAAACCAATTCTAGAAAACAACCTCTCTCCTCCAAAATCTAACTCAACAAAAATATCATTATTTTAAATCAATAAATAGGTCATTATAACCTTCCTGGGTAATAGGGTCACTTCTATAAATCCACCTACTTACGAGGCAATTCACCAAAGTCAAGAAAACCTGTTAGGTCTACATTTTCCTTCTTGAATTTTTGCAGGATTAATACATCTCAGTAGAGTCAATAATGCAATCAAAAATTACACATCCAGAGGTAGTGAACTGCACTACGCCTTCTCCCTACAAAACCCTACAGGACAATATTACAATAAATCTGACACTATGTCATAGGCATACGGCTTGTACAAACACAAGTGATCAACTCCAGATAATCATGTTCCCTCTCACACTTTTTTGCTTAATTAACCAACCAGCCAACCATCTCTGTTTTAATAGATTACTAAAATAGAGCTGAATTCTAATGCCGGAATAATAGATTCTTTCTGTCTGTTAATATATATTTCTTGGTGTAGAATCTCCTGGTTATTTCTGTCATGCTTAGTGGTTCTGATTAATCTTTTTTCCTTTGAGGGGGAGAGGGTGTGAGGAGGTTCTAAAAAGGGGAGATGACTCTCTTAATTTTTGCTGTTCTGAAAATAGGGAAGAAGAATTTGTTAGGTCAACCCACAGATGACTGACTTCAGCTAGCCTGGTTAAGTGATCAAAGACTAAAACCATGATGGTTACCACCAGAATACCTTATGACATGTTTGGGTATTGACCGAATTAGAAAGAAGCTCAAGTGGGGTGAGCCTCCACACCCTACAAACATACTGTGAAATCAGGTTCAATTAGGAGACTTAGGGTCGTAGCCACAGAGGGGGATTTAGCCTCTGAAATGGTCTCTTTCAGGCGGGATGGTCTGCTACAGGATAAAATCACTTTTTTGCCAGACAAGTCGGAACTTGTGGGACCTCAGTTTCCACTAACTACTAATTCATCACCCATCACAAGCTCTGCTTCTCCCATCTTGTGACCATACTCTATTTTACCTGCCCATCAGCTTAACTGAAACAGAAAAGCTGTTTTGTGTGCCCTGCTTTTCCTTTTTGAAATCACACTCATTATCACAAACGATCCTTCAGGAACAAAAGAAACGCTTTTTGAATTTTTGGTTCCTGGAAAGCCCTACTGCGTGCATAAGCCTTGGCAATGAAGCTACATCAAACTGTTGTTTGACCTCTGTCTGTAAGAGGTTTTCCTCCCTCCAACAATCTAACACATGTTGCCTCCGACCTATACCAGGAAGAAAGGATGAAAGCGGAGCGGATTACTGTGTTATGACCTGTTTTTTTCCCACCCTGCCAAGATTTAGCTATAGCCATCCAAAAAATGTAGGGAAGTGGTCCGGGGAATTTCACTTTGGTTAGCCAGACTCTTTCAGAAGAGCTCCTCAGTGAGACAGAACTTAACCTCAGGATGACTTTGAAGCTTATAAAAAGAACCGTCATTTAAGTGAAAGCCTCTAACCTCAACAGAATGAAATTGGATGGACAGGGAGATGCAGCTCTGTGAAAAACAGAATCAAACTGACTCATCACATTATGAATTTTTAGTGCACTGTTCATGCTAACACACTGTATTACTGACAAGCCCTCTGGCTTTCTGCAGTTTCACAGCCATGAAACTAGCCAGAGAATCCACCATCAACTGCAAAATTATAAGACAGGACAGGGGGGGAAAAAAAAAATGGCGTTGAATACATAATTGCATGAAGCTGCTTTTAATGGAGTGAGGCTGGCAAGCTAAGCTAAAACGCAGGAATGGTTATTCCTTCACATGCTGTTTGGCCACTAGCTTCTCTATCATTCACTCCTATCTACTGAGGCAATAATTCACCGCTGTACATCATTTAAAACCAATAAAAAGATGTGCTATGAGAGCCTGGTCTAACCAAGTGGAAAAGGAGAAGAAAAGTATCGAGAGGGAGATAATTAACTCTTTTAGCTTCCAGGCCATTTTATGCAGACAGCAACATAGAAAGAGGCAAACGAATTCCCCACTGATCCTTCCAGTTAGGTTAGCTGGGCCCCGCAGGGGTACAAGGTGCTCGCTGCTCTTGCAAGGCCCCTGTGAGTGACGGCTGCATTCCCTGCCCTTGAGTTTTACAGCTGAAGCAGCACCAAGGGTCAAAAGTAGGTCTCGGAGCACTCTCCACCTCCGCACAAGCCAGCCTGGCAGCTTTTCAGCAGACAGCATTTTTGGGGGGAACAGAGCAGCAACGTGAGGTTGAATCAGACACCGGGGATCTTGCTCCTGAAGTCTATTCCCTGCAGAAGGCTTCAGCTGTAACACGCACGATACAGGGCATTGCTGTTAATTATTTTATCTTTTAAAATGAGGGGGGAAGGTTGAGTAAATGAGGTCAGATCAATCAAGTTTAAATTATTCAATGTCTTAATATTTCTGAAGGGGACTTCTATTCGATTACTGAGCTCCTCCATCTCAGTTAATAATTAAATAATACGCTGGCAGGCACAATGCAGCGTGATCATTTCTATTATTACTCATGATGATATCTAGTGCTCCACTACACATGTAGCTGGGAGTTAGTAGTTTTGGCAGATCATTAATTTCCCAGTTTAAATAAAAGCTTTAAAACCTTGTTGCCTGTAGTTAGGGCACATCCAAATCTCATAAATGGAGAGCGTAAGGCTGTGTTGATGTCAAAGAAGTTTCTGCACAGCTGAAGACAGATTCACCTTTGGTTATTTAAACTTGTGTTCTCAAGGAATTTTGCTATATTGTAGTGGTTTTTTATTACCGGACATTGTATTTCAGAAGCTGTTGTAAACTAAGGCCTTTAGCACTGATAGCAAGAAGCGCAGGGTTGCACTGGAGAGCCTGAAACGACAATTCCTTCCTTGGTTTTACAGAGGCTGGCACCACATAGTTAGCAACAACAACAATTTCTTTTGCTTTATCTGTGTGGCCCCATAAAGCATGAGCTTCACCTTCAGACGTGCCAAAATTCCCAGGATGGGCACGGTACTGAAGACCTGCGCCTAGTGAATCCTCCCAGTTGGCACGCTTTCCAACTGGGAGCTACAAGTGAAGATACACAACAGCTGACCACTGTTTAAAATCAGACGGGAAGGTTTTTTGGGGATGTTTTGCAAGACGTCAGAAAGCACCGTCACCACACCTTTTTCCATGCTGCTTGCTTCAAACAAGCCAAGACTTCTTTGTCAATATTATAAGTTACAACCTGACAGGACCTGGATCCAAATTCAACCTATTTTATAACTTTTTCTGTCCCTTAAGGAACAGGCATTGCTCTCTGATCACACTCAGTTAGGAAAAATCACTCTCGCAGACCTGGTGCGAGTAAATCAGATTACTGCATCATTACAGCACTAAAGATCTCCCAAAATCAAATCTATCTTTACAACAGGGAACAAGAATTGTGTAACCAAATGTTTCTTAAATTAATCTATTTTACTAGAAGAATTAATAAGCGACTACATTTTGAAGCAGAGAGGAAATGAAAAGGAAAATGGTATTCCCAAGCTTGCTCACCTCCTCAGCCCCAGCGGTTGGTGTAACAGCCAATTTAGGCTCCGGTGCTAATTTCACGACATCAGCCAAGGACACATTCGTCTCAGCTACAAGGCCTGCAATGAGAATCACAATCCTGATCAATGCAAAAAGCACGATGAGGGATGTGCCTTGACTCCCTGGCAAATTAATACATTATATTGATCTCCCCTGGTCAGGTCAGCATTCAGGATTGAAGGATAAATGGCAGAAGATCTTACATTCCTACGCACTAGCCTGGGAAGTGAGGACTCTGTGATTGAGTTTTTGCCAATCACTCAGTTCGTACCCTGGAGAATAGTAAGCAGCAGAAATGCTACTCAACAATATCAGTAATTATTTATGGTTGCAATACAGTAAACAGCAGTTTACTGAAAATATGTGGAAGCAAGGGATTCAAGGACAAAATGTGACTAAATGAAAAAGGAAGAGAAATGAAAACACTGTGAAGAAAATATGCTACAAATTATTAAATATATTTATATATAAGGAAGCAGAATAATAGGGGAGTTCTGCTACTACGGCATTTTGCCTTGCAAGCGAATCACAGCATTTCAGGAGCTCCTTGTTATACCTGCTAAGAACCTCAGGCTAACTGCGGAACACCCTACTTGTAGATGTACACCGTAATATTATTAAGGAGCCCTTGCCATCAATATTTCATTTATATTAGCAAGTCTTCACTTTTACTCAATTCCTTTGCCCGGCCAAGAGTGAGTCAGCTGAAGGCATCAATCAAAAATGCCATTTAGAAACACACACAGCAAGCCCCTGGGGCTTGGCTGGCAGAGTACCTGAGCTAAGGAATCCCTCCATCAGCGTGGCATCTGAAACCTTCACTCAAACGCTCCGCCAACCAAGCCTCAAGATTTCACATGCCAAACTGGCAGAGGGAATACGCATCTTCCATACGTACGAAATAACTGCACAAACTTTAATGACGGCTCCACGTTTCACATGCATTCATGGACAAGGAGTTTGCCTGCAGCGTTAGGTGTTGGGAAGCTTCTGGTGGCTTCTGAAGCAGTAGGCAAAATTTCAGTACAGAGAAAAACAGTTTGGAAACTTGGCCCCCAAGGTGGAAAAATGGTCCGACTGTGGCTTCACACGTACTGATAATCTAAGAGTACTGTTTGCACTGTCCTGCAAAAATCTACTTTGCCTGACAGAACTCTTGCGTCTTTTCTGAAAATAAAGAGGAGAACATGCTGTGTGCATTAAACACATCCACTCAAGTTTTGGCTGTGCAATTTTCTGTGCTGTTTTCAAATGCAAGAGAGTATGTAGTCTTCAGATGCTTTAATGTGACAGCAGAATTTGCTTCTAAAATTAAAACTTGGCTGATTTCTTCTGATGGCTGATGTTATCTTTTCCATGCTTCTTGCAATCCTATGATCTTACATGAACTTCGACAGAAGCTATCCATGTATTTAGGTCCAAATCCTAAAACTTCTAATCAGAAAAACAGGCTAACAAAATTCAGCCTAAATATGGGCTTCAGAACTCATAGAATCATTGAATGGTTTGGGTTGGAAGAGACGTCAAAGATCATCTAGTTCCAACCCCTCCTGCCATGGGTTGCCCAAAGCCCCATCCAACCTGGTTTTTGATACACGTTCCTTGATTTGTTTAACTGTAAGATATTAGAAACAGTTTCAAAATACACAAATAAATTTTCCTGCCTGGGATTTAGCTCTTGAGAGGCTGATGACCCACACTTAACATACATCTGCATGCATTAATAGATATAAGTTAATTAACACTTTAAATCTGGGACTTGGACTGTTGCATTGCAGGGAGTGACGTAGTACAGGAAGCAAAATGACTGGTCAACATAAGAGTATCCCAAGATTTATGATTTTACAAGAGAAAGTGCATATTCCAGCATGGAGCCCAGTACACCTTGCATATCCTTCGTTTTGATGTTTAAAAGCTGAAAGATACATACAGGTTTAGTAACAATTACTTGGTGAGCAGTATTACTGGTCCTGTCATCCCTGCCTTCTCTGATCTTCTTTGCTAGGATTGATCTTTTGGTTTGACCATTTCAGCAATCCGGTTTACAGCCTGGTCCACCCCCGGGCAGCAGGTTACACCAGCACCTTCAGTCGGCTGTATTCTGCCAAGAGCAGCCATGGAGGTAGCAACTCAACACATTTAGGTCCTAGACCTTCCCCTGCCAGTATCAACAGTTTCCAAGCCCTATCCCTTGGTTGAGAAGCAGCCACCAGACTTGAATTATAACGTAAATGTTATTCTTGGGCCTGATCCAAGCGTACCAAGAGCAAAAAACTCTCTTTGACCTGAGTGACCTTTCAGTCAGATCCACACAGCTTTATTCTCCCCTCATTTTCAGCACTGTTAATCCCAGGTATTAACCAACTGAAATTAAATGCCCAGATTGCTCAGAAGTATCTCCTTACGGTCTTACCATGAATTGCTCTGTAAGCACTTCCTAAACAAGCAGAGTTGGCCGTATCGATAGTGTACACCGGTGCGTTGAACACATCAGACAGGACCTGAGAAGTATCAAAGGATCAGTTACGCATGTCCATGAAAGACAAGGCATAAGCAATTCCCTACCACTCCTTAGGAAAACAAATAACTACCATACAACCCAGCCAAGCATGTGGGTACCCACGGAAAGAAGCACCGCAGGCAACAATGAGTCCTGAACTTGTCACGCAATAGGGGATTGGTAAATCTGAGCTGGAGCTGGAACTGCAGCCAGGACACAAAGTCCCATTTCTCTCCAGATCTCTCTACTGCAAGTTCGGAGGAGTCTGGATTCAAGCATTGTCTCCCTCATGAGCCCACACACTTAGTCCATAACAAAGGCTTACATCAGGGCAAGGAGATCTGCTCAGGAACCCACAAATAGTGCCTGTTTTCTTCCATTGCATTTATGGCTCAGAGAAGTGGGAAGGAGAGAGGAACAAGTCACGGTTCCTCAGTTCACAACTTTGATAAAAAGAAAGCTCCAGCAGTATGAAGGACTGCTAAGTCTGTCTTCTTCATCTTCATCATTCCCATCATATTAGTGTTGGCAGGAAGAATGACACAGGAGCTGATGACTCAGTCCCTACATTTATCAGGAATTTTCCTGTATTCAAGGGATCCTTAGCTGTGAAGAAATACTAAGACACTTCTACATTGGCCTGAGCAATACAAAGATTTTACAGGCAAAAAATTTGTTACGGTACCCAACACATACTAAAGTTATTCGACCACACGTCATTCTGCACTGAAATCAACACCAGACATCTCGCATTCACTGAGTACGTGTGCTCCTTCCCTCAGCATAGGTTTAGGAAAACAGATACAGAAGGGGGAAAATGAAGACATATTTGGATAGGGACACGGGGGGCTCAATTACTCTTTTCCAAAAAAACTGTCAACAAACTCTTTCCATTTTGGTTTCACCACCTCTAGGATTGCAGATGCCCCTCAGGCTGAGCAACACAAGAAGCAGGTAACAATTCAACTTTAACTTGTGCTGGTTTTATTACTTTTGCCAAAGGGGACAGTGTATCATCCAATTTACATCCATACAATCAAGTCTAAAGTAAGGCCAGAGTGTCCAGGAATCCAAACCATTTCAATTAGTGATCTGCAACCCTGATCCAGGAATTCACAGCCCTACTGATCAGGGGCCCCAGGGTTTCATAAAAGACAACTAAGAAATTCAATCCAAATATGCTATAGAAAAAAATAGTGTGACATTTCTAGAGGATTTTGCCTCTTTCTCTGAAAGTTTGTGGGGAATCTGCAAATCAAAACCTTTGAAAATCACCAATTTTAATAATTTTGAACAAAAGTGGCTGGTTGCTAACTAGAATCCAAAGCCTGATCTTACACACTTTAAAACGCTCTCTTCTGGTAAGATAGCCAAGTCAGTATTGCCTAACTTCACTTGCAAGCACGCATTGAGCAATACAGGAGCTTCAATGCTAGAGGACAAATGGAAAATTAATCATGGTATCTATTAAAAAGCCCTCTGGAAAGGATAAGGTCACAGAGTGCTGGTTCCACTGCCCATCCTGCCAGCCAATACTACTGTATCGTTCAGCACATTCCCCATCTGTTTCTTCATCTCATCTCTCATAGGTATTTCTTGTCTTAAGCCTGAATTGTACATTCCTTTGGACAACGGAGGTCTTTTTTTTTTTTTTT
>VXBL01005405.1:63788-136471 GCA_013400195.1 Aramus guarauna | reverse complement strand
TTTTTTTTTTTAGTTCTGCAGAGCGTTATACAACGCAACTCTATACTGAATGCTAATAAGTGCTGTAATACTACAAATAATAACTACCTTTTGTGCCACCTGATTATACAATTAAAATTATTCAAAGTTCATACATTTAGTAAGTCATTTGAAACTGTGGTCTCTCTCATGAATAATTGTAAAAGAAACTGTTAGAGGTTTTACTGTTAAAAATATTTCACTGTGTTTCATGTGGTCATTAATCAAGCACCACATATGTTATAAAAAGCTTCCCAGAACCATGGAGAAAACTGCCCTACTATATATATGCTGTGTGTATATATATATCCCCCAGATTTTAAGTTGCATCCTTTGCAGTGTAAAATATAGGAGTTACTGAATGTTGATTAATTAAATGATAGTCTTTTGTAGCCCTGAAACAAATTATCCAAAATTGACCATGATAAGGGTGGAAGCTGTTATTCTTCATGCAACTGATATGGTTTCTGAGGTTTTGATTAAATTAAAAAGGAGGATCCAATTAACCAGTGATTGAATTAAGTGGATGACACTGTATTGATCATATTATTTTAAGACACTTCTAATGAGTTTTAAAAGCAGCTGTGTTGTTACAGGTGAAGAGCAAGCACCACAGCCACCGCTCTCCCATCCCCACAATTTTTCAGCTGTGGATGTTGCAGAATTACATGTCATAAGAACATTCAGTTCTCCTTCATTCCACAGCAAGGAAATCCTCCTGGCACCTAAATTAGAAATACAGCTTTAAAAACAAACTCATCTATTAATCCAATCTCTTTCCTGACATATTCTTAGTAGAATTACTCCAGTAGGGACCAATGTTTTAAGCAATTAACATATCAGTTAATTTTCCAACGTCAAGTTCCTAAGCAAAATAACCAAAGCAGATGAAGAGAAGTGACATCTACAGGCAAAACATGCCAAATTTGTTGTGTTCTAATCAGCCGTACACTCAACGGTTATACAAACATGTGGTTTAGATGCCTTAGGAGAGAGAGAGTTCTTTGCTCTTCAACCTCCATTTATTCCAGCTCTGGTTTTGCAGAGCAGACGAGCTTCCTTTCATACGATTGCAGTTGTCAAAGAGTATGGAGTGTAGTTGAGGCTGGCCTCTAGACTCCCTCTAGCTGATGGAAAAGGATTGGTATTTCCAGAAAACAATTCCCCCTGTATTGACTAACTTCAGTGCCAGGACTTAGCCCAAGATGAAGACAGATGCCTTTTGGTGTAAACATCTACCTCCAGGCTCAGTGTCTGCACCTCTAGTCAAAGGGGAGCTTGTCAAGGCAGTTGGTGGAGAACAGAAAGCTCTTTGGCTCACCCGGAGGGAGACATCCACGTCTGAGAAGTTAAAACACCATCCGGTTTCCTTTGCACTGTAACTGACTGGATGTCCCCGGACTGTTGCGGGATTGACAGATGGTATACAGACATCACATCGCAGATGACTGGATTCAGGCAAGATGAATCCCAACCCAGATGTTTAGTTCTGTGACAGCAAAAGCCGGGCGAGAGGCCTCTCGCCATGTGTAAGCAAGGCTTTGGCATATCTCAGTGGGCAGAAACAGAGCACTCCGTTCTCAAGGAGGCAGAGGAAGGATCTTAACCAGGGCTGGATGTGCAGAACAGCAGCAGAGGAGGAAGGTGGGAAGAGGAGGGCAGACTATAGAGAAGCATCTTCCCCTCGATATGTGACACAATGGTAATAAGTAACTCATACTTAGAACAACAAGGGCAGGGTTTTGGGGTTGGTTTGGGGGTTTTTGTTTGTTTGGGGTGGGTGCATTTGAGCGTTCAGCACCAGCAGAATTCCCCTCTAGTTTAAATCCACGGTCCAACTTTGATCTGAATGACAAAAACTACAAAAATCTCAGGTATCATATCAAGTCTCTTCTTGATTTCTTTGCTGATTGATTTGATGTAAGTGATGAGACCTGGAAATCACCAGTGCTTCAGATACACATTCATAAAACGAGTCAAGCATAAAAACCCCTTTAAAGTTCCATACAAAATTAGCATTGGGCTAAGGGTTTCCACACTAAACTTGAAGAAAAGCCCCAAAGACCTGCAGCAGATTCACAATCCCATATCCACACTTTCCTGCGCCGCTGCAGTGATTTGGATTCAGTACATCAAAACAAAAATGCGGACATAACTACAAGTTCAGTTCAACGGATTTAATTTTCTACTTACCTGTAAGATCGTTTTATTGTGGGATGCACCACCAGTCGCCAAAATCCTTGTTCTGGGCACTGCAATGCAATACAACATATAGATCAGACTTAAAGTGCACATTGCTGGGATTTGCACTAGTGAACCAAGCAATGAGAACAAGGAGGGGGGAGTCAGATGGTCTGGGCTCTCTCTCTAATTTACCTGCTGTAAAAAAGGAGATAAGACTAATTACCCACCTTTCCAAGGCACATTAGAACACTTCCTTAGAAGAGGCAACATAAATATTGCAGATCTATTATTATTATAGTGCTATCAAAGTCAGGGAGATTTGCAAAAGAGATATACAATAAGTAAGGCAGAGTGTTATTATACTACAGCTCTGGTTTGAGGTCAGATTGGTCTGGCTCAGAGCTGTATATATACAAACTGACAGATAACCTTTAAAATCAGCAGTATTTTCCAAACTTATCTCCTTCTAACATTCACAGTCAGAATTCACTGAAATCTGGGCAATCCCCATATGCCTGAATGACAAGGAAGTGTGTCAAAAGGTAATTAGAGATGGTCTAAGTCACTTCAATAAAATAAAAAATATCTGAATCTTCATCCAACGCAAACCCACCCATTTGGGAGTGTTAAAAAAATTATCCTGCATTTGTTAGTCCTTAAAGAAACACACTCTTCCGTCTCACATTCCTGAATATCTGTCCTGTGCCTCATCATTTATTTCTGCGCATGCTTCTCTGAAGCTCGGCGTGCAAGAAGCCATATATCTATCCATACCCACCATTCAGCAAGGCAGTATGAACACGAGTAGTCCAAAAGATGTCACTGAAATCCTTCAAAGGCTTAAAACAAAATAAAATGCATAAAGACTTTGATATCCTATATTTAAAAAATCTAAACACTTAATTACCCTAATTTATGATAATAAGTGATACCATCATGTATCCTTTCCCAAAAGAGGAATTTTACTGTGGCTATTGTTTTGTTATCTTAACCTCCTTTTTAATACAAGCTACAGATAATTTATTTCTCACAAGGCCAAGTTGGCCAACTTCTCTCGATGCCCTGAATAACATTTTGTCAGTTATCCTTTCAAGTATCTTACTGACAAAAGCCATGAAAAGAGAATTAGAAATAAAGAGAAGCTGCAGCTCACCACGCCATTTCTAGACCCCCAGCTGGGTGCTCAGGTGGAGTTTAAGACCCAGAAAAAGCATTGCATGGGGGACCCTATTTTACTGATAAATTTAATTTTATTTTCCTCTTTGGAGGATATTCAGTGATGCACAAATTGGGTTTTAAAAGCCATTAGGATCTCTGTCAATGTCAGTAAACAAATAAAACAAACAGCAGAGTGATTCCTCAGGGAAAACAAGTTTCAATTATACCAACACAGAGTGACAGATCCCTGCCAAGATTATCACAACAACATAATAGCACAGAAACCAGTGAAAAATAACTAGTAAGCCTCTGTTCCTAGAAACCAAACCAAACTCTAAATGATTTGCCTAGTAGTTGCAATTCTGTCTTGCTAAACCTTGTTGTGAATATAAATTCTTGCAGAACTACCATCTCCAACACGAAAACACGACATTTCAGAGGCAGTCGGCAAGGCAGAACAAGAAACAAATACGCTTGCTTCACTTCACAGCAGCTAAAACCCCAGAAGAAGGCATGCTTGCTCTCCACTGCCCCTGGAAAGGGGCTTAATAAACTGCTGGGCTGTGTCCAGGAAGGAACAGTGGACAATATAAAAGTGGTGAGGCCCAACAGCAACCACCCCCGTGAAAACTGCAAACAAAAGCTCAACTGCCTCTTGCACCTCCATCTGCGTGCCAGCTCTCTGTCTTAGGGCTTCTGCTCCACAACTTTCCAAACGTTTCGGAGCTCCGTCAGCACAAATTGCTGTCTGCTTTCACCGGCACAGTAACTGACAGGCCAGGTAGGGCTGATTTGTGCCTTCTAGCTGACTCCAATGCCCCTGTAATTATATTTATCAATTAAATAGTAACTGTAATTCAGGATACGTCTATATAAATAAGTTACCATAACAAAAGTAGGGGCGAATTTACAGTGCGTTAGCTATTCAATACAAACCTCTCCTGAGCATGGATTTACCCTACTATTAGTTGAGCTAGATATCTACCAAGGGGGGAAACAGATCTCAAGTCTAAAAGTGTTAAACACCCTGATTATCTGCACACCCATCTTAATCCAGACTAATTCTTTCGCAGCAAAATACTAAGAATTATTTCAGTATATAAATAATCTACTTGATAAAAGAAACTAAATTTACATTGTGAAGTTTCTCATGTTGGTTGGACATCTGAAGTTCTAAATCTGATCAGCTCATGAGTATGAACATGCACAGACACCCATTAAAACCCCAAAACTCCAGGCTGAAGCTACCTGAAGGGCAAACCCTTTCATTCTCCTCCACTTTGAATAATTAGGATGGCTCGCTTCACCGAAACATATCCCAGTAGGTAACAGCCTAGTGAACCTCAACCATCACTGTCTGACAACAGAATCTGACCCTCTGTACTGGTGGGACTGGTCCAGGCAGACCGCGTGGAAGAGCGATCTTAGGTGAAGCCAGCGCGCTGCGTTTCCAGAGCAGCTCTGCGTACGGCCAGAGCAGAGACGACAGCTTCCCTGCTTGAGTTTTAGTCACCTCTTGCAGATGAGGAGGAGGTCCCAGAAGAACTTACTTGAATTTGTTGAATTTTAGGTTTACCTCTTATTTCAATCTCTCTCTGGAGAGGGAGGAAAATGCATTGATCACTGATTTCAAGGATTGTCTTTTTAATGCCAATATTGAGCGCTTTACTGAACGGTGGACATTTGCTCTGAGAGGTGTAATTGGATACATCTTATAAATAAATAAAGAAAGCCCATCATTTATGTATACAGGGGCATTAACAAAGACATCGTTCATCCATCACTAGCGGTGTTCTCAGCCAGCTGTGTTTGAATCTGTCAGGAGCCACCGTCTATCCCCCACAGCAGTGCACAGAAAAAAAAACTGAAATACAGCGTTACTAAAAAAAAACAAACAACAAAAACCCAAGAACTGTAGCAAACATAATTCATTAATTCAATTCTTTGACAGTTGAGAGAATCAGATTTAACCATCTTTTAATTAAAAGCTCCCTGCATAGCACCTAACCAACCAGTTTATTTCCTTCCTATTTAAAAATTAATGATTTTTTAGAGCGTTGATACAGAATTTTAACCCTGTTTAGAAAGCGTTTGCAGCTGCACGTGGCATGGTGTCATCCTGCAATGTGCACATCTTCTACAGATCTATTACTGCTGTCGAACGCGGTGACTGATCTAATGAAATGCAGTTAAAATCACAATTCCCACTGGACAGGAGGAGAGGGGAAGACCCGAGAAAAGAAGTTCACTTACGCAGGAAGACTGAGCATAAGGCACTTTCCCACACAAGACTGAGAAGTCAGCCCACTCTATGGATGTTACTACTCACACAACAACCCCCATTCTGCCTTTCACACACATCCAGCAAGAATTGAATGATGTTAAAGTTCATCTCCTCGCTCTTGTTTTCAGCCAAAATATTGCTGTCATTGAAAGGCACATAGGAAAAAAGAAAATCTGTCACTGAAAAGAGAGATAAATTACTGTTATTTGTGTTCAGCCGTTGTCAGCGGTTCTAAAAAGACCGAGCTCCTGCATTACTGTGTATTTACAAACACAGAACTCATGCCTTCCCAGAAAAGCAAGCAGTTTAAGCAGATTATGGCAAAAAGTGGAGAGAAAACCAAAGATTTTAGGAAGTGCAGACTCAAAAAGCGTTGCCCAAGTGGATTCATCAAGTGATACAGGGGAACTAGTAACACAGGGCGAGTCTCTCCTGAGCAGTCCGACATCCCCTCTAATGGTCTTGGCACATAACCGTTGCTATTAAGAAAAATAATCACATAAGCAAACTCAATCAGAAGGTTAGTGCCAATAATTAGCAGCAAAAGCCTGCCGCCGCACCGTTTGTGCAAGGAGACCGGAGGTAGACACTCACCCTCCTGTCCCACCAGGAGTGGGGTCAGCTCAGACTGCTAACGGGTCCGGATACTGGAATCGATGGGATGACTCCTGACCTCAGGGCTTTTGGATCTGGCTGTATTTCAACTGGACAGTAACAACGTGCCTGTGTCAGTCCAGAATTTTGCTGGCTCATGTGCCACAAAGTCCGAAAGCAGAATGTGACCTTCCATTTTGAGGCTGAAAAATCTTCAACTGTTTCATTTAGATTTCCAGTGCTACAGGCAGCCCAGGTTTGTACCCCAAACTCCAGGCACTTGCTGACTTTCAAAACTCCTAAAAGACATTTCCAAGGCTTCATCCAAACAACTTCATAATGTCTTTCTCATCACAACTGAATCCATAAATAAAACAGAACAATAGAACATGCATTCAAAAAGCAGCTGATTATGCGCATGAACCCATGCCAGCTATAAGCATGATTGCGAATAACTGCAATTTACAATTTGCAAGCAACAAGAAAAGTACCAGCCCCTCCTTTATTTCTCTGATTAACTCCAAACACTATAATTTCAAAAAAAGGAAATTCTAGCTTTTCATTCAAGAAAAACAAAACAAAAATATGTGATTATTTTGTCCCATTTATAAAACAAATGTTCCAAAATCGTCCTCCTTGCATATTAACTCTTCCAAAATTCATGCTAATCTTTCTTATTCATATCAAGAGTGTGAAATTAAACTCCTGCTCTGGTAAAAGGTTTCTCTTGTCTATACCCGTTTAAATATGAAAATGTACAAGGTACTGAGCGCCCTTTATGTCCCTGTGAGTTCAAGAACTGGGTCCAAAGGCACTTGCTTCTCTACCTCGTTGTGCTGCATCACTTCTGACATCTCCAAGTATTTCATAACACAGAAAAAAATGGCCATGAACCAGCCTTCAGCATATTTGACAATATCTACCTGATTGAGACAAAAGTAATATAAACTGGAACATTTTCTTTTTTCTTTTCCTTCTTTTTTTTTTTAAATCTAGAGCAATACAACTGCCTGAGTGAATACATTAAAAGCTTGAAGTCAAATATTCAAACAAATTCAATCACCTGTACAATTCTAAAAACAATTCATGAAAGCCATTCAAAAAACTATTTTTTACAAGTGTTTCTGATTTTTCACTTTGAAATGTCAGCTGATTTATTAGGGAAAAAAGTAAGACATATTTGCCATACAGGGTTTCTGATTTCTTAGTTCCAAGCAAAGAAGTTTTCGTATTTCGTAACATGCTTTAATTTCACTGAGGATTTCAATTGCTCAAATGTATGTCAGAAATTTTCCAGACATAGAATTTATTCTTATTTTTTAAATGCAGTGCCTAGGGAGGAAAAACAACTTTTAAGGATAGAATTGATCATCAGCCTCTAAGGCTACAGCTACTATCATACCAGCTGTAATCCAACAGGGGAAAAAAGCCTCGATTTTCTCAGCGGCAATGACAAATATGGCTAATATTCTCAACATTTATGCTACTTACATAGATAAAGTCTCTACAATGATGTAGAGGAGAACAGGAATGATTCTTCTTGCTCACGCTGCTGTAAGGCAAGAATAATACCACTAAAATGAGTAGATGCACACAGACCTAAGTAAAACAGAGTAGGAATGGTATCCGTAGTCAAGACTCGTCGTATGCTACTGATAGCCTAGGTCACCTTCTGTTCTGAAGAACCTTCTAATAGCAGAAATTGTTCTTCATGAGGATGCCAAATTCAGCTTTCCTAAGACCTTGCTTTAATAAAGACAAAACTTTGTATTTCACAACCTGAGGCTTAAAAATACCAAATAACCTAAGTCTGAAAATCCTCTTTGTCTAGCTCACTTCCGACAAGAATTTAAAATTCAATGTTGACGTAAAACCTTCCCCTTGTTGATGGATTTCAGAATAAATATGCATAGAAAAACATGTACATAATTTCTCTCTTAACAGCACCTTAAATTACTGCAGATCACCCAAAAAATACACACAGCCAAAAACGTACTATAGGAAACAAAATCTACTCAAGATACAACCCCACTGACAATTCAACTTCATTGACTTCAGCAGAGTTACACAGCAAGGAAAACTTTGGTACGTGAATGGTAAAGACTTATTTGGGAACAAGCAGATCAATAGTCATAACACTGTTATAACATATACATCGACACACTCGCAACAAGACCTCTGAAATATTTGCACTTCTTGTAGAAATACTGCAGAGCTGCGATTGCTTATCAATTTGCTATGATTTTATTATTTTTTTGGAGACGCAGATCTCTATTTGACAGGATACTTTGATGAAGCCTGGGATAAATTCCAATGGTAATGTATAAAAAAAATAAATCCACAACTCAGCAGTAGAGTTTACAGCAAGGGGGAGAGAAAAAGCAGCAGATTCAGACCAAATTTTTTTGTAGATATAGGCTGAATATTTTGGAAACAATATTTCTGTGGAACCTTTTAAGAGAAGAAATAGAAGACAAATTAGAAGGATCACTTAAAATATGTTTGGTCAAGACTGAAAAACGTATTTGGGGAAAAGTCCTCTCCTGTAGACATCATTACTAGAAGTAATTTAAGAAACCCTTGTTGTGTGTAATTTGTATAAATTCTTCACTTTGAATTAATTCCTTAAAGAAAAAATAAGTAAAATATTTATGAATTAGTAAGGTAAAATGGGTTCATGTATCAAAGGAACTGGCACACATCGGGTTTCATTTTTTTAATTTTTGGCCACTCAAAGTTCTCCTCTTATGTTACCCAAAGTTTGGATATGGCAAGAACTGTGAAACTTAAAAACAGTGCGTGTTGGGGAAGAATACTAATCACCACAAAAACTATACAGCAGTTGTCCGAACATCCAGAAAGTTGCCAAGGTTCCAATTAAAGGGTTAACACAACAAAGCACAACCTGCTTCGATTTACCTCCCCCTGCTTCCACAATTACTCATAGACTCTTGGCAACACTTCTCCCTTCACCTTCCACTTCAGAAGTCCTGTCATTCAGCAAACAAACGGGAAACCTGAAACCAATGTGACAACTGATTCTCAAAAAAGATTCTGGAGCAGGTGGTACCAGTCTGAAACCAAAACCTAGAGGAGATCCAAACTGAGCATTTGAAATCTAGCCATCACATCCAGCTATTTAATAACCTACCTACAGAGACCTCCAAAAATGTAAAAGGTCAGAGAGGACCATCTGCTTAAACGAGATCACACAACTTTCGCACCGTGATCCCACCATCCAGCCCAGCTCTGTGTTCACCAAACTACAGTAATCTGAAGATGACACAGAACCTCAGCTGAAGGACTCAAAGTGACAGAGAATTTACTGTGTCTATGGGCTGCTTATATGTTTAATACCTTTAGAGTTAAATATTTGCACTTTTCCCATGATTTAGATTTTTATTCTTTAAACTTCTGGTCATTTGATCTTTGTGGCTTTAGCCTTCCAGTTAAAACATTGCTATAGAATTGGGTTTCCTCTTCACATGTTGGCACTTAACAGACCACAATTAAATTGCATCTTGTCTTCCTTTTTGATAAGCTAAGGATATTAAGTTCTGGCACTCATTAAAAGGCATAATTTCAAGACCACAAACCACTGATGCTTAGTGCTGCTGGTATACTACCAGAGCCTAGCAGAAATGTCTTGAGCACTGAAACCACTATCGAAAAAAAAGCAGTCGTGTGAGCTTTAAAAATGCCTACCCTAGAAGTATCTGACACTGCACGTTGTCAGTTTGCCTATCCAAATATTTAATAGGAAAGTGTTAATTTATAAAACCTCCTGAAAATCACAGAGAACCTTGCACTAGAGAACTGCCTGACTTCTTGGAAGAGTGTTCTGGCTTTGAAGGTCTGTAACTCCAACAGACACATGCTTTGCTGAGTCCTGTGGTAGGAGGTCAGGTGTCCTATGGTCCCTGCCACAGGAAGCCCCAGAGTTCAGGAGGGCTCTGCACTGAGCTACACATCAGCACCTCTGGAATCACAGAATCACAGAATGGTTTGGGTTGGAAGGGACCTCAAAGATCATCTAGTTCCAACTCTCCCGCCATGGGCAGTGACACCTTCCACTAAACCAGGTTGCCCAAAGCCCCATCCAACCTGGCCTTCAACACTTCCAGGGACGGGGCAGCCACAGCTTCTCTGGGGAACATCTTCCAGTGCCTCACCACCCTCACAGGGAAGAATTTCTTCCTTATATCTAGTCTGAATCTCCCCTCCTTCAGCTTACAGCCATTACCAGCTCGTCCTATCACTCCTTGCCCTTGTAAATGTCCCTCTCCAGCTTTCCTGTAGGCCCCTTTAGGTACTGGAAGGTGCTATNCAGGACCTTGCACTTGGCCTTGTTCAACTTCATGCGGTTTGCACGGGCCCACCTCTCAAGTCTGTCGAGGTCCCTCTGGATGACATCCCTGGGAACCCTGGGAATGCAAACTTGCAGTTCCTGCTGGTCAGTTCCCAGGACTGGAGGTGAGATATTCACCCAAAGTCAGGAGTGTGCAAAATGCTCCCAGAAATTACTTTTTTAAAAAAATAAATAAAAAGGCCACTGCTACCTTAGGTATTTTCCACTGATTAAAAATGACTTTTTTTTTTTTAATGTGCTCTGTGGCTAGCATTGCAGCCCAGCACAGTATTTCCTCAAAATATTCTGACACATGAGGAATTTGTACTTGAAACTCAGCAAAATACACATCCTCCCATACCTATCACAACTCTGATGTGGGTAATTACCACATGTGGCTTTACAGATCACACATCAGTAAATAACGCTTGCTACTGAGTTATTTAGAAACACAAAACCCACCATTGTTTCATTTTTAAAAACTATTTGTCCTCATATACAGCAATATTCAGCCTTGCAAATCTTCTAAGGGAAATAGAAAATTACACTGGCAAATCAACATATGACACCATCCATCGAAGGTTAAAATGAGAAAAGCGAGGAAGGAGATAAATGAGCAGCCCAAGGTCGCACAAAATCAGTAGAACAACCAAGAATAGAACAAAGGCCTCTTCATTACTTAGATCACAAATGCATTCGATTCTGCATTAGTTAATCTGCAGAGTCTGTGCATCAGTAGCAAGACATGTCCACAGGAGAAAATATAATAATCATCAGCTGCAATTCGGCATTACCTAAAGCCACAGGATATAATTAAAAGGTACAGGGTGTGATGACCTGACCTTGAATGCCACTTGAGTGAAGAGAGGAAAGAACACCCTACCAGGTATTTTGAATTGAGAGAAACCCAAACCACCACAAACTTGGGGAAAAATCAGTTTGAGATCTAGATTTGCAAACCAGATCTCGACCAGATCTCAGGACTACTGTGCTTCCCTCAGCACCAGTCTTTCCATCTTACCAACAACAATAACAAAGGCCCCTAGAAACGCAACGGAAGAGAGTTAAGGCCCAAGTATCATTTCATTTTTGCAAAGGATAAGCCAGCTGAAAAACAGAAAAGAACTTACAAAACAAGGCAATTTGGGAGTTTTCTTTACAAGATTTTTCAAAAGAATGATTACAACCATCTTGGCATCCACAAATACTGCCTGTGGCTCTTCTTCTCCTAGTCCTCTAAGACTGTTTTGTGTTTGGTGCTGGTGAAGAATTTTTCTTCTTGATTTTTCCTTTTTAGTACCCCTTACTCGTCTCAATAGAAATAACCTACCGGCTGTAAGTGCTTTGCCAGAATAAAACGAACTGATAGGAGGGTGTACCTGCTCACCAAAACTTAGGCTGAGGCAGCAGAAAATCTGTTGATTTTGATTGTTCAATGAAGTTCCATACGCCAAGAACAGAAGCAAATACATCAAGTAGGAAACATTTGCTCCTATTTTCTCCCTAAAAACTACACCAAAGTTACTAGCAGAAAAATCCCACGCTGACCTTCTCTATGTGACTGTGGTGGGTTACTTCACTCCTCTGAACCTCCTGCTGTCTGTACACACAGCATACAGCACTGGGGACCGCTTGTACCAGTTGATGCTCTCAGCTCTACTAAAGTCTTCTGTTATTAATAAACCTCCTGCTTTCCAAGTGGATTATTTATAAATGAATTTTGTGACCTCTGACAGGCTAGAACTAAACAGCGACTACAGGTTTTTTCCCCTTTAACTGAAAAATAAAGGCTACAGAAAGATGAATAGAGAGAAGCAATTAATATTTCCTAATAATTGTCATACTGAATGGGAGAACCGCTACGTTTCTCAGGGTTTCTGCGCAGAAAGGTTCCAGGTAACTATTCATTCACGGGGCTGGGTTCATGTAAATCGGATGCTGTTGCCAAGCAACTATAGGTGCTAAGGAATGAAATACAGTCTGCAGAAACCTAATAGCCTGGAGAGAAAAAGAACTACAATCTGAGATTTATGGCATATATAAAAGGAAAAGAGTCATTCTCCCACACACAAAGAACACAGATACTTTATTATAAATGTCCTTACCGTGTTTTTCTAAGGCATAATGAAGCAATAAAATCCCCACTCCACCCCAAATCAAACAGGTAAATTCTTTTTTTTTTTTTTAATGTTTTGTTCATTAACCTTTCTAGAAATAGATCTTGAGAAATTAGCTACCAAGACAAAAGCTAAAATAAGGCAAAGATCTTTCTTTTGCACAAGAAAAATGTTAGCTCTATAGACAGCACTGCAACTGCCAATCAGCTATCTACTTTACCTTCTTATGTTTTTATACCATGCTCATTAACATTGCATCTGATCATCAGAAATTCTCTTTAAGCTTATTAAGATTTTAAAATATTTTTAGCAAGTTAATTAGAATACATTAACAGAGCTCATCTGTGTTCACCCATCATGCATATTTTATTTTATTCAGGCAAATTGCTTTTAAATGAAATACTAGATCTAGAAAGGGTACACTGTTGGGTACTGAACAATACAACCCCTTAGGACAAACATCTACTCCCAAACACCCCAATAACTTCACGCCACTGGAAAGTGGGGAGATTTTCTGATGGAAAAGGGGTATTTTTCAGTGCCTGCCCTTATCACAATCCCCTCCAGCTGGGGTGTGGGTACACAGACCGGTGGATCATCCTCGTACCTGAACCATCCTTAGTTGCCATTATGTTCCCGTACAATCAGTGGAAGTTTAAGCCACCAAGAGATCACTGCAACAGAACCAAAGGTCCAGCTAAGGAGAAGGAAAGAACATCTTCAGCCCCTCACACTGTAGTTCAAAGGCCTTTACAAATTCATGGTTGGTGGGGTTATTTTCTCCTGCTGACAGTCTCTGAGGATATCATTTCATCTTAAGGCAGGAGGCCAATTAGAAGCTCTGGCACGGTGTGGCACAGGTTTCTAACAGGCAGAGGTGCACGTGGATTTGGCAGAACAGCAAGAACAGCTCACAAAGAACGAACCTGAAACACCCTTTGCTTTAGCTGGCATTATAAATTCCTCCCTTTAATGGGCACTAAATGTCACCAAATTCAATCACATAAAATTAAATAACAGTTTATGAGGAAAAGGGAGACAGCAAAAATTACCTTGGGATATTTTCGGCATGTCGCTTGCAGAATTCCACTCAAGTGAGATGAAGTTCATCACCGGACACTGAAAAGTAACTGCAATACCACTATAATAAGACGTTCCTCAAGCTCCTGCTATACATTCACTCAGTCCAGTCAAATATGACATCTTTGAAACTCTTCCTTTAGATTCCATACACCCCAAATCCCTTCTATCTAAGGAAGGATGGAAAATCACCCTAATTTCATCAACAGTTCTCAAGCTAAGCAGTTACTTTTAGAGATCTGCATAAATAAAAGGATGAACAAAGTTTGCCAACCTCACGCTTGATTCAGATTTTGAACTCTCGCTGCATTTCAATTAACCTGCCACAGATTGCAGAGCTGACATATTTGATTCAGATAGTAAAGAAAACACTCTTTAAAAAACAACAGGTCTGAAGCTTTTGATGAGCGATCATACAATCCATATCAAAACACACATTTAAATCTCAGTCACCACACATTTCACGATCTGCATCATTAACACTGTCTGGTTTGAGGGATTTTGATAATCTCTTTTATAATCTATAACAGTTCTTTATCTCCAGGGCACTGATGCCTTTTAACCAATGATCATTATTTAGGTATGCTTTGCGCCTGTAGCCTTCCCTGAGATGTTAATCTCTTCAATTCTAGAGGCTGCTCTTTTATAAACTGCTGTCATACTCCCTGTGTTTTCTCCCACCGGTGAACCCCAAAACTGGACGCGTTTCG
This sequence comes from Aramus guarauna, assembly GCA_013400195.1. Taxonomy (NCBI): domain Eukaryota; kingdom Metazoa; phylum Chordata; class Aves; order Gruiformes; family Aramidae; genus Aramus; species Aramus guarauna. The sequence goes on along the minus strand of VXBL01005405.1, from coordinate 121,978 downwards.
TTTAGCATTTGGCTGAACACATCAGCCACGCTGGCACAGGGAAATTCTAATCCCAGCTGGGCAATTCTATGGTAAGCTCTTCCAAAGGCCAAGAGAAAAGAACCATAGTGATGGGTAGAGTCCCTTTTCTCTGAATAAATCACTATCGATTGCATTGAATCCAAAACCACCCTGTCATAACCTTTTTCCTTCTATTTCCACGTTTATTAATCAACTCAAACATCAAAAGCATAAGCTGCAGTCTGCACTTTCTCCTCAAGCTTGACTGAGCAGAAGTTTTATTTTTTAAAGGAATTCTCTGCCTTCAAACAGCTGGAGCAGAGATTTCACCTCCCTGCCACGGAGCTGGAGCCAGGCAGCTGCCGTGGCCGGAGGGATCAGCTGGGATCTCTCCCCGGCACTCACTGCCTGCTCAGTAACGAGTCAAACAATCCCAACACCCTGTTTGTTGGCATGAAAGAACACAAACTGCCTTGGTTTATTTTGTAACATTTAAGCAGAGATATGTCCTATCCTAAGGAAAACACCCACCTAGAAATCAATACAAATTTCTAGTAGCATCTTAATTGCAAAGAGTAGGGCTTGAATGAGCAATGAAAGCAAACTGACATTTTAATGTCATTTAGAGTGACCAAAGACACTGAAATATGTTTACAATTAAGAGTATTCACCAGCAAAAGGAGGGAGGGAAGTAAAGCATGAATAGCAGACAATAGTAAAATCAAATGCAATTTAGTAAAGCACGTTTTGTCATTGGCCTACCCTGGTGTGCACTTTTTGTTCCAGCAATAGAAACAGGGAGTCAGTTATCCAAGCCAGCACAATTTTAAGAAATCCCTATAATATCGCCACTAGAGCTGCACCTGTACTACAGCTATGCTCAAGCTCACCTGGCTGGGGATTTTAAGGAGAACGTGGAGCTCTCCCTTGCTTACAGACACTCCCCTGTTAACCCAGCCGTCCCCAGAGCAGCTCGCGGCGTGTTACCCACCCCAATCCCCCGTCTGACCCTGCCTCCCCTCCGGAAAAGTCTCATCTACCTTTATTAAAAAGATGCAAAACTCCTCCTGTGTCCTATCTCTCCTTCCCTTCTCCCAAACCCACAACACAGAGGACTCGTGACCGATTCTTTTCTTTAAATTTTCTTCTGCAGAGACCAAAACCTTCTGCCACCAAAACCTCAGCCCTATCTAAGTATGGGGCATCACTAAATAGCCACTGACTCTATCAATCAATTATTATTTTTTTCTTTTATTATTATTATTTTTTTAAGAGGCTGCTCATGTCCTCCTTTGAAATGACAAAAGGACAAGGTTTTCCATTCTGGGTACATCCTCTGGGTATCTGAGATGTGATTCATCACATACACCAAAATACAGTCTATTCTCCGAGTCTCATTCACTACATTACATCCAACCCTTGAATAAAACAGCAGTCAACAAAAATGCACAACATCTTTTCCCAATTCCTCACAGTTAACACATTAAGTGGCAATAAAGGGTGCAATGACTTTCCAAGGGCATGTACCTGTTTAATTATTCAAAAGAAAATTGACTCAGGCACCATGGTATGAAACACTAAAATATGCAAACGAAGTAAATTATGGGGGAAAGCAACAAAAGAGAAAAAAGGGATCATGGTGAGAGGAACATATGGGGGCAGATTCTGATCTCCTTGTGTACTTGAGTTTCTCTATATACTTGTGTATAAGAAGAAAAGGTTGTGAAGTGACGGAGAAATTATTATTTACTCATTTCAGTACTCTGACTAGGGTCTTGAAACAATCTAAGCATCCCTAGAATTTCCTAAGAGAGTGTTATTTTCACTTATATACATGAAGCAATTTCAGAAAAAGGAATGTTTACACCTTTCTAGACAATCAATCTTACTGCTGGGAAAACACTTACTTGTTTCAACAGAGGCTACACAGAACAGAAGAAAAGATGCAGGATCTGATCCATAAGTAAATCTTGTTTATTCTAAATTAAGAGCCTGAAATAACTCACTAAAATAATAAGAGCAGGTTAACAGAAAGACATCATAACACCAATTCTAGTTATTTGTCCATAAAACATGAATATCCCATTAAAACAAAGAGCATCCAATTTTAGCTTGGACCAAAGCAAATGTCTTTCCAATCAAGACATCTAGTGAATTGAATGTCTCTTGTAAGCAGGTGCTACTGTGTTATATTTTCATCCAAACTGCTGAGAATAAGCTAGAAGAAAATGACAAAGTAAATTGAACAAGAAAGTGTCTGATCTTGATGAATAATTCAATGATGCAATGCAACAAATACTGATTTTTTCCTGGTAAAGGCAGTTCACAACTGTCCTTTGCTTAGAAAAATGACCTTCTCGTTGTAATTATGCTTTTGTCTTTAGGCACTGGATGACAGTCTCAGTAATACTTGTGATTCCAGTTCACAACTCTGTTGCTGATCTCAAAGCACTCTATTCCTGCTATATCATCTAATCTTTTTTTAATAACATAATCCAACTACTGAAGAACTTCAAGTATATTATTAGGCGCCCTGGCCACGGACTGTTCTTTAACTATTTTGGTCATTTTTCTTGGGTCTTAAAAAGCATAGAGCTCACAGAATCACATCCTGCATGCGGGTATGAGCCATAGTAACTGCAGCGTGATGTACGAATCGAGGCAGGAATGATGCCATCAGCCAGGAATACAGCAGCTCAGTGGACACCTAACAACTTCTTAGAGCAACAGGGAGAACCTGGAAGCTAAGGATTTTATGATCCACGTTCAGGATAGTCTGAACAAAAGTACATTATACTTACTTTTGTCTTCCACCTGTTAAAAGGCGTTAGAACTACCGCTGGAAAGTAGGATTCGGGGCTGATGGATTGTATTTCTGTCTAACACCAGGAATGATTTCTTGCATTACCTTGGGCAAACTGCCTTCACCCTCAAGGGCAGAGCTTCTACTTTTATAAACAGGCAGTATTAACATTAAATCTAGTGGAAACATGATAAAAAAGCATCCGCAAGGAGAGAGGGAATAAACTCTCTTCTCCATAGCCAGGACAGACAGAACAAAGCCTGACAGTATTAAGCTACGACATGCCAAAGTTAGGTATGTTGCAAGAAAAGCTTTTCAATAGTCAAGATAGCAAGACTTCGGAATAGTTTCACCACCACTCCCATTCCCTGAGGAACTGCTTGACTGTGTGGATAACAACAGTGTGAGCACAGACAACCATCACTCTTCTATTACAGCAAAGTTCCTGTGCAGCCAGGGCTGCCAGAGCCACAGGTCCAGAATAACCACGGCCATACAGTCTAATGAAAAGCGAATTTACCCGGGAAAGGGCAGAGCTGGATGCCACTCTCTGTCTCCAGAAGTATGTCTTTTATTCCCAACAATTAAAAAATGCAAATAGGAATTCACTTGTCTACCCTGCTGTATCCACAGGAAAGATTGCGTTGGAAGAACCCCATCACTGGGGAGCTGGGCTTGGCCTGATGAGCTAATAACCAAAGAGACAGAGAAATCTTCCTTAGAGTTGTGGTACCACACGGTGTATTCAGGTCTTTCTGTAAGTCGTACCTCGCATATCAGTATTCAAAAGGGACATACTTCACTAGAAGATCATGACTGAAAAAGGCTCATTTTGCCTTTTCTCATTTATCCTTCACTAATTGTGCTCTACATCTCTTCACTGATGCATAGTCTTATTATAACAAATATATACAGCAAAGAATCCAGTCAACAGTAGACTATCAATCCATCCAGAACAACAACAGCAACAAAACAATTAAGAAAAAAATTAACCTTACTAAAATCTGTGATAACGAACATAATGAGTAGCACTGGCTTAAATGCAAGTAAGGACACAGGTACTCGGGGGCATATTTTCTGTCCCCTACAATATATCAGCATTTCTTGCTCATGAATACTCAGATTACATTTGGGTAGTTGGCAGCACTTCTTAACACCTAACAATCTAATAAAAATATATTTTTTCTCTCTTCTAGACAAATCTGCCCACCTTCAACCTCTTCTACCCATAAAACACACAATTTATTCAAGTACCTTTACTCTGAGTATAATTAACCTTTTCAATGTACGAAAGCTTCTGTGCCTCTTAAATGAACAAAGAGCTATTAATGAACAAAAAATACTTTCCTGATCAAATGTTTAATACTATTTCTGGGAATACAGAGTATAATATTACTACCCATATATTGTATATAATACTGTATACAGCTCATGTGTCTTCCTCCAAAAGGTTTCTGTTTTCAGATTATCATTGTATAAGACTGATTTTTAACACCAGAAGGATACTTTAGTCAGGTTACCGCAGATTTACACTGACAACCAGAAACAGAATGATGTGATCATGAAAAAGAAAAAGGCCATTTGCCCTAGTTTCAAAGCCAAGGGATGAATGTAAGGGGAAAACAATATTTATTTTGGTTTATTCGTTTCAAGGTTAAACTGCAAGGAACCTTAACATCCCACCCATGGACATAAGTTTTCGATGCATGGTCCGTGAACTCGTTGCAGTCCACAAGGTAAGAGAAGCAGGTCGGTTGTCAAGGAGACTTGAATTTACCATGTAAGAGGTCCAGTCCCATACTGAAAAATTTATGGAACCTACAAATTTTACATTTGAAAATCAGTGACCAAGAGGAAAGAAGGTGTCATGTGAGTGGTATTCATCCTCCTTTCCCTAATTTCTTATAGGGATAAGAGATCAGAATTGGACTGGAAGGCTTGAATTCACCAGTACCGCACATCTTGTCTTCCATACGGACACTTTACATCAAGGCAAATGCTGGGTTTAGTTCTGTATTTTTAGCTGTATTTTAAATGAAAAGATGCACTGAATTCTGCAGTAGCACAACTGTTGATCACGCTCTGTTTTGTAACAGAAGTCCTGTCAGATATTTAGCCTTAGTTACCAAAAACTATCTTCAGGGAGTACAAACATTTCCCCTCTGGCATCCTGTCAGTCACAGCAAATCTGTAAATAAACTGTCAAACTCCATTCCAATCATTCCTGAATCTGCAAGGGAAAAAAGTAGTAAAATTGGTGCAGCTGGTTGTAGTCCCTGTAGAGCAGGGCTGATTTCACAGCTTTAATATGGTTCACTACTTCACAGCAAGTCCGATCTGATATACAGCATGCCGAAATGAGTGACACCTTTGCTAATCATTTTTTTAAACTTATCACATGTGGAGGTAATAACAGATGCAATGACTTTTCAAGGGCACGGACTGGTTAATTTTTCAAGAGCAAATCGACTCAAGTTCTGCAAAATTAAAAATCCACTAAGACACACTGTCAAGCTATCTAAATTATGGAGAATCACACAAAAAGGGAAAAACAAAGCTCTGGTCATGAGAAAGATAGTGTTAGAGCTGCCTCTTATATTGTCACATGCAAAGTAGGAATATAGCAGCTGCAAACAAGCTAAGGATCTAAACAGAGATGCTGACTTTAGCAAAGACTTATTAAATAAAATGGGAAACTCTATGTACTATTACCTAGAACATATTGGCACCCTTGTTCTATAATTCATAACTTACTAAGCAATTCTGAAAGAACTGGTCAAGAATTTTTCTCCAAGATATTTTTTGTCGGACCACGACAGCTAATCAAAGAGTTTTTCACAGCCACGATAGAAAATGTGCAACAGAAGAAAGATCAGAAAGAGAGCAGATAAACACTTAGGATGTAAATCACCTGATTTAGAGCAGGGACAGAACCTGAACCAGGGTCTGCTTTATCCCACAAATTTTCCTACACCGCCAAGTTATACAAAGTCACACTGTCTCTCTGGACCAGTGAATATTTCATAAGAAGCAGAATAGCCCCAAGCAGAAGACAGACTGACTCTAAACCCAATAGCAAAGACACTGGCTTGATTTATGTCAAATCTAGGTTCAAGATTCATTTCTGTTATCAGTCAGAAAAGGGATCTCAAAAGGACACGCATCCTTCATGTTTCTCCAAAAAAGTTCCCTGAAATGTCACTTTAATTATGAGACAGTTTGAAAAGGAATTTTGAAAGCACAACATTTCTTATGAAACCAAAAGACAGGTATTTGATTGCATATGCTTACACAGCCTCCCTGCTCAGGAAAGCAAACTTTTCATGGGAACGCACCACAGGAAAAGAAAGAGCACGAAGGTCAGTATGACTGCAATGAGTTTGAAGGTGAAAAAAAAAACCACCATCACCCCCTTAATTAGGGTTGCCATATGTTCAGATTTCTGCTTTCATGTTTTCTTTTTTGAGCTCAAATTTTGACTGGCTGAAAAGAGAGGAATACAAAATGCATCAAGATTTACCATATGTGCCCTGGCCTCCTGTGCACTACATGTGTCAGAGATGTGACACATCAGAGACATCACGCTCGCTGTGCAAAGGCTACATGGCCTACTAGCTACTATTTCCTTCCATGAATTCCCAGAAGAAACAATGGGAGCCCTACCCCATCTTCCATTTTCCTACCACACAGAAATCCAAACCGTATGCTACAAAAGTTTTCAGCAGAAGCAACAATTGCTGCTCTCCAGAACCGAGCATCAAACTGGTTTATTCTCCTCTACTTGTATACAAGCATCTCACCCAAGGTGCAAATAAACCACTGTGAACCTGAAAACTTTGGTGTCCCCAGTCTAGACCCCTGTACATGTTGGTGTACAGTGTCCTCAGCAGATCTTTCACCTGAGATTTAACCACAAAAAAGAAGTCTCTGGGCCTGAATCTCATTTCCCATATAATGACTGACTGAGTTTATAATCCCAGTTTACTAACGGTCAAATTCATCCTCAGAACACCCTTAACAGATAGGAATGATCATTGTCTTGATTTCAGATGTGAGAAAAAGATACCGTGAAGATACTCATCTAGGTGAATGAGGACTGCAGGCCAAGTCTCCTGGGTGTTAAAGCAGCACCTAAATCACACCACCTTTTCATCGTGAACTACAGACAAGGCTTTGCTTTAAAATCAATGAGAATCAAAATCCAACCTGTACACTTCTTTCCATCCAAAAAAAGCAACATTATTTCAATTTTCAATGAGAAAGAAAATGGTTTATTGGATTGTCCTTCCAGTATCGAAAAAAAAAAAAAAATACTACTTTGCATACAAAAGTCTCAGCCCTACAAAAGTCCACAGCGAAATACAACCTTCTCTGGCAGGCAGCACAGCACAACACAACAATTCATGACACAAAATTAACCCTAAGATAACGGTCTACAAAAAGGGGACTTTAAGTAAAAAGAATGCAATTGTCCCAAGGGGAGTTGCTCCAGGGCACCTGTGTTAAATCTGCTGCCAAAAGTATTTTGAACTCTCTAATGGCTACAAATGATAAGAAAACCTATGATGAGAGAAAGTCTGTGAGGCTACACCTGCAAAGTGAAGTATTTTTAAGAAAAAATGCTCCAGATACAGAGACGGAAGCAATTAAAAACCAAAAGAAAAACGTGTACGGCTGTCTTTGTTTTCACCCAAGCTGAACTTCCCCTGCAACTCAATCGCTGGCTCGCTGGGGCAGCTGGCTGACATCCTGAGCCACGAACAGGAAGAGCTTGTCTGGGAAATAAGCACAAACCTCAGGCTTGTTTGTTTGGAAATAAGCCCGCACGTAAACACACTTACTCACACATCCAGACCAAGGTCTATAGCATATGACTGCAAACTAAGGAGACACGGTGATAAGGGACCAAAGTTCTCAATGCCGTCTTTGCCTCAGCCTTTACTGCTAAGATCCACTTTCAGGAATGGCAAGCCCTGGAGATCAGAGGGAAACTTCCAAGCAGGGAAGACTTACCCTCAATGGAACAGATCAGGTCAAGGAATATTTATATAAACTGGACGCTCAGATGTCCGTGAGACCTCACGGGATGCACCCATGAGTGCTGAGGGAGTTGGCTGATAGCATCATAACACCACTTTCGATTTACCTTTGAAAAGTCATGGCAATTCAGGGAGACTCCCTAGGACTGGAAGAAAGCAAACGCTACTCCTATCATCCACAAGAGTGAGGAGGAGGATACCAAGAACTGGAGGCCAGTCAGGCTCACCTGATCCTTGGGAAGAAAGAGCAAAGCCTCCTGGAAACCATTTTCAAACATAGGAAGGATAGAAAGGAGATTAGCATTAGTCAGCACAGCCTTCTAAGATGGACTGGTTTGGTGGATGAGGAGAAAGCAATGGATGTTGTTCATCTCAATTTTAGCAAGGCTTTCGGCACTGTCTCCCACAATATCCTCACTGACAAACGGATGAAGTACAGATTAGATTCATGGACAGTAAGCTTGACTGAAAATTGGCTGAACTGCTGGATTCAAAGGTTGCGATTGGGGGCACAAAGTCCAGCTGGAGGCAACTCACTAGTGATGTACCCCAAAGGTCAATACTGGTCTGATACCGTTCAACATTAATGACCTAGGTGATAGACAGAGCATATCCTCAGCAAGTCTGCAGACGACACAAAACTGAGAAGAGTGCTGATACACAAGAGGGTTGTGCTGCTATCAACAGGTCCTCAACAGGCTGCAGGAATGCACCAACAGGAACCTCATCAAGTTCAACAAATGGAAATGCAAAGTCCTGCACCTGGGGAGGAATCATCCCATGCACCAATACAGGCTGAGGTCCGACTAGCTGGAGGCCATCAGCTGGAAAGCAGCTTAGCAGAAAAAGACCTGGGGATCCTGGTGTACAGCAAGGTAAACGTGATCCAGATACGTGTCCTTGGAGCAAAAAAGGCCAACAGGATCCTGGGTTGCATTAAAAAGAGTGATAGTGGCAGGTTGAGCACAGAGAGGTGAGAGGCATCTCAGCACAGATGAGACACGTGTGAAGGGTGGGTTCAGCTCTGCAAGAGAGTACAAGAGAGACATGGACATACTGGAGTGCATCCAGTGAAGGGCCATAAAGATGATGAAGGGACTGGAACACCCAGCATATGAGGAAAGGCTGAGAGAGCTGGGACTGTTCAATGTGGGGAAGAAAAGGCTCACGGGGGATCTTAGCACTGTGCATAAATACTTGATGAGGGACAGTAAAGACAACAAAGCCACATTCTTCTCAGTGCTGTCCAGTGACAGAAAAAGTGGCAATGGGCACAAATTTGATATACGAAAAATTCCTTTTAAACATGAACTTTTTGTTTGTTTGTTTCCTTTAAACTGTACAGGTCATCAAACATCGCAGCAGGTTTCCCAAAGAGGTTGTGGAGCCTCCATCCTTGGAGACAGTAAAAACCCAACTGGACACAGTCCTGTGCTACCTCCTCCAGCTGGCCCTGCTCTGACTAAACAGTCTTCAGAGGTCCTTTCCATCCTGATCCATACCATGATTTTAACTACTCTTAGTATAACTTACTACATGTAACTATCATAGAATGGTATTGGTTGGAAGGGACCTTAAAGATCATCTAGTTCCAACCCTCCACTAGACCAGGTTGCCCAAAGCCCCATCCAACCCGGCCTTGAACAATTCCAGGGACGGGGCATCCACAGCTTCTCTGGGCAACCTGTGCCAGTGCCTCACCACCCTCACAGGGAAGAATTTCTTCCTTGTATCTAATCTAAATGTAACCTCCTTCAGCTTAAACCCATTACCCCTCGTCCTATCACTCCATGCCCTTGTAAACAGTCCCTCTCCAGCTTTCCTGTAGGCCCCTTTAGGTACTGGAAGGTGTTAAAAGGTCTCCCTGGAGCCTTCTCTTCTCCCGGCTGAACAACCCCAACTCTCTCAGCCTGTCCTCAGAGGAGAGGTGCTCGAGCCCTTTGATCAACTTCATGGCTTCCTCTGGACTCACTCCAACAGCTCCGTGTCCTTGTTATGTTGGGGACCCCAGAGCTGGACGCAGTACTGCAGGTGGGGTCTCACCAGAGCAGAGGGGCAGAATCCCCTCCCTCAACCTGCTGGTCACGCTGCTTTTCATGCAGTCCAGGACATGGTTGGCTTTCTGGGCTGCAAGCTCACATTACTGGGTCACGTTGAGTTTTTCATCAGCCAACACCCCCAAGCCCTTCTCCTCAGGGCTGCTCTCAATCCATTCTCTGCCCAGCCTGTAGCTGTGATTGGGATGTTACAGTGTAAAAAACCCTGAAAGACTACTTTGCAAAACCAGCTTGATTTGTGTGAGATATTAATATGTGAGATATTAATTTACAAAGATCCATTTTTTATCATCATATGGTCCAGTCTGTACAGACAAAAATACTTAACTGCATGTAAGAACCTACTTTGAAATATAGAAACTAAATACTTAAGGAGCAAGGAGTAAGAACAAAACAGCAAACTGGGCATATGCCTGTAATTTAAAGTATATCTTAGTAGACTTAATGAAGTCAGGACAGAAAAAGCTCAAGATGACAAAATTACTCAAGAAAGCACCATTATGAAGGTAATTTTTTGACCAGTAAGTAATGAAACTCTTGAGGCCATGACAGTTATTTTGCAGAGCAAAAGTTTGTGAATGTAGCCATCTCTGCTTTGCAGGAGCCTTTGACCCCAAGTAAGCCAACTGATTTCAAAGGGAATTGGATGGGACCACAGCATTACAGTGCAACTTTGCAACTTGTGATGACGTAGTCCCAAAGACTTTCAACAAGAATCAAACACATTTAAAGCTGAAGACCCCCAAAACAGCTAATTTACAGCCATACAATTGAGATAACTTTCTACCCCCTGGTATAAAGACAGGGCACTCTTCATCCTTTTCAAGTTCCTTATACAACCTTTTATCAGAAAAAAATGGTACATCCTAATATGCACAACAGTATGTTTTTTCAGTGAGGAAAAGGAGGACAGAATAAAAGACATGACTAAATTGAGTTTGAGAACTTCCTGATTTTAAAGCGCCTGGTATTTAACACTGTGATAACTGCAGGGAGGAGAGTTGCCCATAACTTTATAAGGAGGAAACAAAAGGAAGCACTCGGATACTGCAGAGAAACAGACGGATGGACAGATTTACTTGACATGCTCTCCAGAAGCCCTGCAGGCTTCATCAGCGGTACTTGTAAGGCCTTTGAAGTGTAGCTGTTGCACAGCTTGTAAGTCCCTTCCTCGGGAGCTAGTGAGCTCATGGTGTTATAAGCTACTTAAGCTCCTTAGTCTAGATCTAAGCAAACAGCTTGACGCACTTACAAGCTTCACTCCCTCTTATTCTGAAGATGTTAAGCTGCTTAGCTTACTGTCTTCAACTTTCAAATTCTTGCAACCAAATCCTACCCATACACCACGCATCCACCTTTATTAGCCCGATTCTCCCCTCTGCTGAGGATTCTGAATGTCTTGAGCCAAGTCAACAGTAGAACAAAATGATCTTTTATAGCTTAGTCCTTCCAAAGTCACAGCCAATACCTGCCTGAACGCCTACTGCTTTGGCAACGACCACTCTGCATTTTCAGTTTCCACAGATTTACTGTAAATCAAACATTTTATGTATTCTAACAAATATGTTTCCATCAATGAAGTCTATTAAATATTTTGGCTGTGGTTTTCAAAAAAATTCTACACTGGCCTAACTGTTCTCACAAAGGTGAGCTTTTACTATTAAATTTTGATTCAGTAGGAACTGCAGAAGCTTTTGGAGGAAGGGCCACTTATACAGGAAAGATGATTTTCGTGTAAATCAAGCAGGTACCAGACTACTGGCATTTACAATTAATAAAGTTTAAAGATTCTCCTGTAACAAAGAAGTGCATTAAGGCTGGCACAAATGGACTTGACACATTTTCTAGGGCTGAAATTATTAAAACTTTGTATCTATAAATAAAAGATAGGGCAGACATTAATAAATCTCAACAAGAAACCACAAAGAAGAAATAATTCTATTTTAATCATAGCACAAAAAATTAAGCTACTGAGCCAAGTGTGGAAGTGCTGCTATCCTGATACCAGAAAACTAAAAAATAAGACAGAAAACCTTAAAATGCCTAGCTTTCAATGAGGATATTGACAGAAGCAGCATCCCGGTGAAAGGCAGACAACCATTACATGCTGTAAAGTAAAAGAACAAATTATATTGCAAAGATACAGGAAAACCACAGCAGTGAGTGTTGCTATACATTAATGAAAACCTGAAGTCAGGGCAGACAAACAAATTAATTGTACCAACTTGTAATATAATCCATATGGTTTGAATACCACATCAATATTGGGACCATAGAACAGACCACTAGCCCAGAATGACGACAATGACTAAAACAAATACAAAGAGACTGGAGATACTATCTGGACAGTAATGAGATACTACAGGTATCCCTATATGCGTTAGGGTAAACGTCACACTCACATATGCTTTATGCTACAGCTACTCAAGAACCCTAGAAGAAAAGAAGCAACTCCTGAACCTGTCTTATCTTAAGCTAAAAACCACGTGGGTTCAGAAAGTTACTACTGAAGAAACATGTTGTAATAATTACTATGAAGTATTTAGATACTTTGGTCTATGAAAAGCCAATCAAAATAAGTCAATAAATAAATGATCCACAGGCAAAATATACTATTCAACAAAGTGGAATAACATAAAAAGGAGAAAGCCTACTGAAAAAAAATTAAAGACAGCAGCCAGAAGCCTAAAATGCTCTTAACTAACACTGAGACTGTTCTAGCACAATGGATGAAGGAGCTCTTAATTTGGGCTGTGTTGCAGGACCTCTCTCAGACTAAGGTGTCAACAAGGGATGTTTAAGAACAAATGATATGTTATCCATGCAGAAGTTGTGTATGACTCAAATGTCAAATTGTTAAAATGTGGAAAATATAACCTCTTGCTTAAAACTGCCTGAGTATCAGAGGTATGCTGGTGACAAATGTCATGCCCGTTAACAAAACGGGCTCCAGGCTGGCCATTGGGGAGCTTTTAATAACCAAGATCCACTCTCAGCTAAGTGGTCGGAAACACTGCAAAACTGGATTCATTAGATACTTCGAAAAAAGTGATTTAATGGGGAAGACTCGGTGCTTTTTGTAAGGGAAAGTCCTGCCAAGCAGATCTCAAAAGGAGTCTCTAACTCTATTGCTTTACACAAGCATAAACATGGATTTCCAACACCTTTTTTGACAAGGTCCTTCAGCAAAGTTTCTTGTAGAAAGAAGGCTGCCGCAGGACCAGAATGGAAGCAGTCTTATGAACTAATGGTCGTTTTTTAAAAAGACACGAAACAATAGGAGTGATTGGTTTTCACAGTCACTAGCGAAAGGTGATCACAAGTCATGTGGGAAAGAATGAGACAACAAAGTCAACCCCAAGGAGTTACGGATTTTTCTTATGATAGAGATGGGGTAAGAAACAAAATGGCAGATGAAGTTTCATGTTGATTGGTACAAGGTAACGCACGTGGAAAGAACAGACCTCAATTTGCACACTCAACCTGCTCTGAAGTATTAGTTTTGAGCAAAAGACAGTAAATTTTAATAATTTCATGAAAATATCAGATGAATACTCAAAAATTGAAAAACTACATTAAATAAAAAGAATAAAACCAGAAACAGTATTGTGCCACCTTTTAAATAAAATATTAGTCTCTGTCGAATACTCAGTGCAGTGCCGGTACTACATCTCAAGAACAACGTAATAAAAGTGGAAGCAATATAGAGAGGGACAACAAGGATGATCAAAGGTGTGGGGCAGCTTCCAGTGAGACATGAGTAAGTCCTGGTTACAAGTCTTCAGCCAAGAAAAGAAATGGCCTAGGCGATACCAGAGGGAAGCCAGCAGAGCACAGGCAGTCAAGGAGATGGTACGTACAGAATAACTATTCACTGTTTCTCATAGCACAAAACCTACCGAGGAGTAAATTGAATTATCAGGTGACATGCTCAACACAAACAAAAACTAGGGACTTCTCACACAATACGCAGCTCAGCTGAAGTACTCAGTGCTACAGGATACCATGGGTGCCAAAAACCTACACACTTTTAAAACAGGATTAGAGAAGTTCATGGGAAAAAGTCTGTCAACAACTGTTAAATAAAAAAACCTCAGGCTCAGGAAGTTGCTAAACTGCAGACTGGTGGAAGCTGGGAGGATATAATAGCTGTTCAAGCCTTGCTCGTGTATTAGAGACTGACCGCTGTCAGAGGAAGACTTTAGCCTAGCTGACCCTTTGGCCTGACTCAGAAGAGCCATTCTTACCTTCACCAACAGCGGCAAAACTATTCCAGCCTTGAGCACTCCTGAAAGAGTCTCCCCTTAATTCCCTGCCACTTTTGAATGAAAGCCTGAAAATCAGGTCAAACCAGAGGTGGTCCAAAAGAATTCTCAGTGGGGAAGACACACCTCGCCCATTTTTCCCTTTCCCTATCACAAAATACATGAAAGTATTTGACAGTGATTGTTTAAAAAATTCACCATCAAGCCAACAAACAAGGCACCTTCACGTCTTGCAAACAGACATTTGATTGTAGCAGCCCTAAATTTCCAAGCATAGCCATTTTCCCCCTGCACGTGTTTGCTTTAAAAGTTACGAGAAGACAAAAGTCTTACAACCTTAATTATATTTATCATAATTCTGGAGATTGCAACAATCTTGACCTTTTTTTCCACATCCTAATGCAATTTCAAATTAATCTTCTCTGTTTAACAAGAGTTATCAAATGCCACATAGCATGCAAACTACATCTTGATTGCTCGGAAAACATCTCTTCACAGAACATTATTTAAGCACATATTTAAGTTTCATTGACCTCACAGGTACCTAAGCACTTTCTTGCATCACGCATTTCTAATCCTGACAGCATCAAGAGTCAACAGGAGCTGAAAACCTGTCCTTCAACCCCCAGACTTTCAGTCCATAATAGCCTACACAAAGGGTGACTGGTCAAGATGCTGCTTTGCCTTTTTCCACTGTCGTGAAGGGCATAACACAACACAGCTAAAAGAGAAAGCATTTTCTATTTGTCAGAAGTAATTAAACATGTCACTGACTTTCTGTAAAACTCAAGAGCCATCTGGGAAAAGAGCAGTATGTCTCCACATCCATCTGAGTGACAAGGTCAGAGCATCCCTCACTTCCTTGGTTGCATCTCCATCACTGACTCTGCTCATCATGCTGTAAATTAATCTGTAAAAATTTGGATACAGTACCTACTGTAATTAGTTCTATCTGCCCAAACAAGGCAAAATGAGATGGGGTGGCAGCTGAGGGATCCAATTGGCTCGTGGCTGCAGAGTGACAGAAGTAGGTCAATATACCAACTTTATTCAGAAGGAGAACACCACAAAATTAGCCTTGTCTTGTTACATTTCTGAGACAAGGTTTCAAGACCTTCAGTCACCAAGAGCCCCCTAATAAAATATATTTATACTCCTCTCTGTGAAAATTTTCTTTTGTATATCCCATCAGAAACTCTCATCTGTTGATTTACGGACATTGTCTCACATTCTTCTGCCGTGCACCTCAGTAAAGAGCACGTCAGGAGACTGCCATCAGGTCCCCCTGAAGCCTCCTCTTCTCCAAGTTGAAGAAGCCCAGCTCCCCCAAACTCTCTGCTCTGCTCAGGGCAAGTTGTCCAGCCCCTGAGCATCTTGGTGGCCCTCCACTGCACTTGGTCCAGTTTATCAATGCATTTCTTCCATTAAGGGGCCCCAAACCAGGCACAGTACTCCAGATGTGATCTAATGGCTACTGAATAAAGGACCATAATTCACTTCTCTCAATTGCCTGGCTTTGCTCCTGTTGATACAGCCTGTATGCTGCCAGCCTTCCTTGCTACAAGGACACACTGCTGGTTCATTTTTAGCTAGACCTCCCATGTCCTTCTCAGCAGAGCTTCTCCCCAGATTCTTATCAATGCAGGGAGCTCATGTACCCCAGGTGCAAGACTTGACATTTTTCCTTGTTGAATTTGATGAGGCTCTCGACAGACCGTTCCTCTGTTTAACGTGCAAGTTACATGATTTATTCAAGTCACAAGCATGAGCTTCTCATCATCGTATCAGAGGATAAACCCGGGGATAGAGCTGAATGTGTAACACAGGATTAGGTGTACACTGGATGAAGAAGTGCGATGCACCGCTCACCTCTTTGGCCTTTTCTCATTATATCATAAGACCTTTCTCAATGTTTATATTCACAGTGACTAACATGCTGAAGGTCTCTCCACTAATAGTTCTCTGTTCTGAGAACCCTGGCCCAAGCCACATGTCTCTCTTTAAGGGATTTTTTGCTAGGAATTGCTAAGCATACACTAGGTCACAAATGACATGACTCCATTTTCTTGCTGGCTTGTGAAAAATTAAACCTAGGAACCTAGGAAACAGCTTCAGAGCATGCTTAAACACAAGTAGCATCACTGGCATCAACAAGCCAATGAGGTGACAATGTCTGTATTTAAATCTACTCAGAAAAAAATTGATCAGACTAGAGATAAAGCCCATTTCTATAAAAATACATACATTTTCTTATAAAGGTGCTTCCTTAATCGGAGCTAGGATTGAAGGGTAAGGAAGCTTTCACTAGTGCTGTCTGTGCAGAACCTGTTCTGCAACTAAAGAAGCAATTGCAATTTCCACCACTGCTGATCCTACAGAAAATGTGTTTTCTCTTGGGTTTTGCTTACCTTCTAAATTTTCGGCGAACTTTTAAAGCAGACAGAAGTATTTCAGGGCTGGCTGGCTGAACTGGTAATACCAAGTGAAAGAAAAAAAAGAAACTTTTCAAGAATCTAGAACACACAGGTAAGCGTGAAGGAGGAGGTGCCACTAAGCTGATAAGTCAAGGAAGTGCATGTATTTGTATTTACGTAAACCCATGGATACTTACAGATATGAACCAAGTGTGTCTCAAGGTAAAATAATTTCTGCCACTCATATCAGAATAGCAAGACACTTATGTAATTTAAACATCAATTTCAGGAGCTTTAAAGTCAGTCTTTTCACTAAAGAAAGCGTTGCAAAATAACTTCCTCAGGGTTATTTCTTAGAATTACTAATAACAGTCATGAACGTACATATTTCCCTTTTAATCTTTGTCAGGACTAACATATTAGACAACTGCTTTGCTTGCAACCTAGAAGCACTTGGGCTTTTCATGCACGAGTGGCACTAGGTCAGGAAGAGGTTAATGTGTGGAAACAAAATGGATTTGGCAAGAAGGAAGAAGAAACACTGCACTTCAGCAGCTAAGAATATGACATTTCAGCACATGAGGATACTAAAACATCAGCTATTTTCTTTCTAGGCAACAAGGGAAGTGCACTACACTGTGTTCTATAACTTGGCAAACTGATTATTACAATTTTGAGAAAACATGGAAGCGAATAAGGGAATCATCTCTCAATATAGCGTGGGGTTGGATAATCTGGTAGCCACTAAGGATCTAGAAATGTCCCTTTTAACTCTCAGTTACAAAACAATTTTAAACATGGTAGGAAGGAAACAGTTATTCCCATCCTGTTCCGTAGCTGAACCACAAATCGAGACCCGAGGTGTCAATTTACCCTCCAGAATTTTTTGTTGCTGTTTAATTTACTTTTCCTCCTATGTAATCCGGGTGTCACCTTACTGTTTAATATTGAAAGTTATTGACAAAGGAAATGCCGATTCATGAAAGTGAGATTTTGCTCTAATGTATTCATGTGAAAACAAATGAGCCTATACCATTACATGGTTCTTTCTCTTGCTCACATTTCATTTCAGCCCTGACAGAATTTCAGATGCGGTGAGTGAATCCTGCACAAATCCTGCAGCAAGTTTTTCTCAGTTGTGGACCGACAAACAAATCTGATTTCAAAGAAAAGCTTCATCCTCAGTGCAATAAGAATTCTCCTTGGAGTGTAGAAGAGCACAATCACTTACAGACTGAAGTAGAGCTGTCTCTGAAATTATGGAATCTGTTTATCTAGCTGGATTCCTATTCATAAAAGCATGTTCTGCTGTGTAGGTACGTACTTGCTGTGGCTTAATCCTGATTAAGATTTATATTCTAATCCAGCACTACTTATCCTCACTGTCCATAACACCTGTACTTTCACTGCTACTGGGCTTGATTGCCTGCGCTGGGTCATAGCCCACAAACCACTTCAGCCACCCAAAAGCAGTCTGTTTTGCAGGAGGAAGCAATACGAGATCCTATTGTGCAGCATGGTCAAACCTTAAAGTTCAATACCAATCCACCTTTTCTCCATGCCAGTGCTTGCAGGAGTTCTCCATAATTGATTCCCATTTAACTAGTATGCATTGAAAACAATCCACTGTTTGCTCTTCCCGGACGTGGAGATCCTCATTCTTTGCAGATTGCTCCAGTGCCACACCACTCAATTCAGTTAAGCAAGTTACAACATTATGTCATTGCAACATGGTGCTAGATGGCCAGAGGATCATTCTGGAAGTCTAGTTATCCTCTGATCGCAGTGTGGCAAAAAGACTCATCAGTTTGGAAGAAGCACCTGAAAACATCTATAGAAGAGCATTTTCAAAAATCTGCAGAAGAGAAGCCCAAGCAATGTCAGCCTCAAAACCACAAGATGTCTCCTGCAAGGTAAAGATCTCTGTTTACAACCCAGAAACTCCTCATCTCCACACCACCCCTGCAAGGAGGCACCTGATGGCTGGCATCATCCTCCCCAAGGAACCCAGCACAACATATGGGAGGTTTTTGAGCTAGAATGGTCTCACTTTTAGTCCAGGCACAGAATAGGGATTCTGATGACTATGGGAATGGAGTAGCACAAACAGACTACACTGACAGACAAAAGTGTTTCAGGGGAACATTCAGGAGCCACATTCCAAAGATTTGTGCAATGATGGACATAGGAGGAAAGCATCAAGAAAGGGAAGAAGCATTTTGCTAACTTTATGGTAGCAGTTACTGAGCAGTGAAATGCATGAAACAAAGCAATGTGGCAAATACCATGAGGTCCTCATGATGCAGAAAAAAGGGTTTTTTCATTCATTCCACTAACAAAACATTATGGTCTCTTTCAGTGCCTTCACAGAACCATTTTGCGTGACTTGGGATGCAGGTTGGTCCAGAACTCAGAGAAACTGGGAGGACAAGGACAGAGACAGAGAGTAGAGGGAAAGAACGGGTTTCCAGTATTTGCAGTAGAATGGGCAGAAGTTTCTCCGGGCACAGGGTGAGAAGGCTGACACCCATGCTCAGTTCTCAATGTCTTGTCCTACCTCTGCCACATGCTCGCCACGCAGAAACAGAAATTACAAACACCTTAACCCCAGCACTGGAATCCCATCTCCCAGATCCAGCTAGCACTTTGGATACACTAGCTATGCCCACCACATTAACGTAAAACAGAACAGTAACTACCTCACAAACCTTCATCACGTCAACTCCAACAGTTATCCTGCCAGGAATAGGTTAAACATTGACTAAAGCCAAATCAGTTTTACTCCCATGGATTATGAAGCTACTAGTGCTGCGTACCTCATACACTGGGAGAAATAAAATGTATGTACATACAGTGAAACCAGAGCAACTGCTGTAGACATCAGCTGTTGCCGCTGCTCTGTCAGCATCTTGCTTGCATGGATTCCTCACCGAAGTCCAACAGTGCCTTCCAGAAGGTTGTAAAAGACTGATGAGGTCTCATGTATTTTCTCTACACCCTGCTGTAAATGTAGTGCAGCCAGACCAGAAGCAGCTCATCTACTTGTGCTGGACACGTGCCTTGACACCACTAGAATAAACTGAAGTGAAGAGCATGCTGAGCTGAAAGTATTTTATACTACTGTACTGGCAAGCTAAGAACACTTCTGCATGCGGGCTCAAGAGGACAGGCAAGTTCTTCCACCATATTCAAAGATTCAATTCCTCTAGAAACTCAAACAGGAGCTCTGGAGAGCACTGCAGAACCCCTACCATCCTATCCAGAGCTGTGCAGCACCAGGACGGATGCAGCACACAGGCACAAACCAGCCACCGCTCGAGAAGGTGGTACCACCACGTGTGCCTGCCTTGCCCAGCCCTGCAGCAAGGCGCACCCTTGGTTACGGTGTCCTCTCTCAGCTTGGCACCGTCACAGGGCAGCGACAGGCAGCTTTGGCAGCTACCTTGCTTGATTTCACCTTCTTGAACAGCTTCCAAGGAAAACAATAGCTTAAAAACGAAAAAGGAGCTTTTACACAGACAAGTGCCTTGACTGCGCACAAAGCAGACAAGCCCAAAACGGCACATACATTTTCCTCTTTTCTACCTAGGGTTCTACTGACTGCGGTCAGTTCGGGATACAGCATGTTATAAAAATATAAACCAAAGGATGCAACTTGGAACAATCTACTTCTGATACCTGAAGACATGCTTCATTTATTTTGGATGTTTTAATCGTATAGGGAGATACATCATGTGAAACTAGCTTTTTCCTTGCTAGCTTACTAGTATTTAAAGTTAGCATGGCAGACGCCACTGAACATTTATTCAGGTGAACTCACGTATGTAATGGAGTTGCCTTTAGCAACTCTCCCTCGCTCCCAGCTCTCCTGTGACTACGCTGCCTAAAGTTTACATTTACCTTTCTCTGATGATCTCAGCTGGGCAGGATTTTAAAACTTTCAACCAGAAAGCTTTGCACCCTGCATTATACGCAGTGCTAACAGCCCAAACAAAGAGGCAAAAGCAGCAAGAGGTTTATTGTAATACTGGTATTTTCTGAGCTCTTATCGAGCAAAGCATTTAATCTAATGTATTTCGCTTAATGAAGAGTCAGGAACTTGTACTGCAAATAACAGATCAGATATAATTGGAATTTGTTCCACATCACTAGCCTACATATATCAATAAAAACAATAACCACATTGGATTTTTGGCTCACTTCATTTGCATTTCTTAATTTAGTGTTTAACTAATTTAACAATAGTAATGATTTAATTCAAATTAAAATCTAAGGAAAATAAAACAATTTTAAAAAGCCATTAAAGATTTCATTAAGTTTCATCTAAATTAATATGAGCTTTCTTAATATTTTCAGTAAATTATTTTTTCTCTCACCACTGAAACAAACATGAAGTTTCCTCTGTGCAGTCAAGCTTTAGACAAACCTTGTTAGATTTATCAGTATTATTTCAAGCAATTAATTAACATACATTAGAGTTATTTAGAGGAAAAACACAAAAACGGGCAGGAAAATGGATGAAGCTGTTTTTAAAACGCTGCATTCAACTTAGATAATTGTTCTTTGAGCATTCTTAGGTACCCACTACCCATTAGATCACATTTCCCATAGGTTTGTGGTATTGCTCCTAAGCATCAGAGGCGCATGAGTTACCCAAGCCACAACAGTTTTACAAGACATTTTTCTGCATCTCCACATGTAGCAGTCACTTGCACATGAGTGACTACTCAGACAAAAGCTTTCATTTCAGAAATACTGCAGTTATAATAACTAAAAGGTTTCTGTAAGTCTCCAATCTTGCCTCCCATCTTCTAAATGATACAAAAAAGTTATTTGTATGATAAGAGCATTACTCTCTCTCTATTTTTTTATATATATATATGTATACACAGAAAGGATGTATGGAAGAGGTAGATGCAAGACGTCAAACTGAGGCCTCTAAACTGGAACTGCTCACACTATCAATTTAGTCCCTTGGTTAAAGCGAAAAATGGTTCAATGGCCAGGCCTCTAGGGAGCTATCTAGCTCATATAACAAGGGTTGGAAATTAGGGTTATAGTCCTGCACTCTCCTGGTTCTTGTGATTAACCCTTATTCATGCAAACGGCACCACTGAAATCAACAGGAATGCCCTTGCAGTGATTACGCTTACAAGTAACAGTCCAGATAATATTTAAAATTTGCACTGACCTGTAGCACAGCTCATGGCAGCTACTGCAGGTGAAAGAATTTATTAAGACCTTTAAGTAATGAATAGCAAAAAAAGAGAATTTAAAACACAAAAATAAACAAGAAGCCACAAGGTCCTGGGTACTTGCAATTTACTTAAAAATACAATTCTGCCTTTTCAAACAGATATTCCAGAAATGTTTTATTCTAATGTGTCATACTTTAAAACAATGGCTTCAACTGTTCACCTGCACTTCAGTGGGTACCAGGCTTTTATGTTCACAGACAAAATTAGGTATGAAACACGAAGCTTTATATCTCTCTTTCTTGCAGCACAAGTGTTCACTTGTAGGTAAACTTAAGTCATTTAACTAGAAGTGCACTTAATTTGAAGAGATTACTCAAACAGCTCTCCACTTGTACATTTGTATTACCATTATAATTAGAACTACTTCAAAACAATAAAAAGTTCATTTTTGACCAGAATAAACACAGAGGAAAAAGATCAAGAGCACCTTGAGTGAAGAGGGTGAATGCTTTAAAAATATCCTTTAAAAACCCTCCAGCTCTGTGACCAGTGACCACCTTCATTCCAATGCTACTCACAGGGCTGCTGCTACCCAGCCTAATATACAACATTCTTTTCTGCTGTTTCGTACATTTTAAGGTGGCCACAGAAAGGACTGAAATACTTTGCTGATTTGTAACAACGCTGAATGGCCTCCAGCTTTCCATAATTACTTCTTGAGATGCATACATGGAAATTGCCATGTACAGATAAATATTGACATTTACCTGCTTGGCAATAGATATCAGCAGTGGAGAGGGAAGGAACTGAGTGACCCAATCCTGGAAACACAGAGGCGGTGGCCAAGGATGTGCTGGAATAGAACCCCCCCCCTCAAAATCTTTCCTTCAGCACATGGATACCTCTAGGATCCAAAGCCTATATTTGAAATGTAACAAAAATTATCTTCATCTGTTGAAAACAAGACATGAGAACACCCTGAAGAAAGCTGCTATCAATGAGGGAGAACATTGGCTAGATCTGCAAGTACACTGAAACTTTGGCTACCAACGTTAGGCTAAAGAAATCAAACCTATGTCCAAGTCAGTTCATTTGTTATCCAAAATAATACTGGCATTTGATACTACTTCTATAGTGAATAAACATTGTTTAGTATTGTTACCTTTGTTCATATTGATGCTTTGTAAAAAGAAAGAATTCAATACTATGTGTTTGTACACATCAAACACCTTCTAGTGGAGGTTTTCAGACAGAGCATCCAGCTTGTTCAAATTCCTACGCAGTTGTTCCTTTCACTTTGGTATTACTGCAAAAGTGGAAATACAAAAGCACACAAATCCGTATTTTAGAAAGATGCTAGCTGATTTCTACACGCTAGGGCTAACTGAACTTTCATCCACCAGAACTTCTTCAACTTCTAATAATTATGCATTTCAGAAGAATCAACCGAGATAGGCATACCCAGAGGTGAAACGTTAAGCTGCACTTTAGTAACATTTCAGATAAAGATTGACAAGTGCATTTATCTGCAGTGGACGTACCCTCTAGAGAACTATTTCACTTTGAGACACATCACAGACCATCACAAACTCACCCTTTGCTGGTTTGTATATACATACTTCTATTTTTCATTTCAAATTTCCAGTTTTCAGAAATTTCTTGAAATTTCTTATTAAGCTTCATATATTGTCAAATGGAAAACATACTTTAAAGCCAACAGAAGTGGCAGAGAAGTGGCCATTTTTAAACTGACTCTCTACTTGAGTAGTAATTGATGTACAATGCTCAGCAGGTACTCCTGAGTTTAGTTTTACTTTAAGTCTGTCTGATGCTGTACAATCACTGGAAGTGCAGTTGGAAAAAGACAATTTCAGATTCAAGGAAACTTTTTCTTTGTGTTCTTTCATCCATTCTTTAGATTTTCCAACTAGGAAAAGTGTAACGCTGACGAGCTGAAGGCCACAGTAAGGGACTGTCAAGTCCAGCCTTTGAACATCAAAGAGAGAAATGATATCACTGTCCAGAAGCTGGGATCAGGAATTTCATGTCAGCTACCATATCATTAAGGGACTTAATTCTGTGGATGCTCTAATCTCACTCTTCCACACATACGATTTTTCAACTTCAGGTCAGTCCTGTCACTGATCCCAAATTTCAGCCTCGAAGTTCAAACCAAGGAGAGAACTTTAGAAGTACATACTGCATTTGAAGCTTATTTTTCATGAACTTCCTATCCTTTGTCACCCTTTACACTTGGATTAAGCTGACATTGTGAAAGCCTTGGGGCTGCAACCTGTCATTTTACGTGCAGCATGCATACCTTTGCTAGTGCCTAAATTAGACACACCACACACAGGCTAAATAACATTACAGTTTAAAGGCGGAAAAAGAATATTATTCTTGTGCATTCTTGAAAACCACGGGCCAGAAATAAGAAAAAAAGCTGCCCAAATTAATTCTTTCTGTCTGAAGAAAATTAAAGTTATATGAGTAGACTGCAAAATTCCACTTGTCCACAGACGTGTGAACTTTTACTTGCTTTTTAGCTAAACAAGAAAAGTGGAGGGTGTTTGGGGTTTTTTGAGATCACCTGAATAAGCACGGAGTAGTTGTCCTCTGGAAGTCAAAGCCTGGACAGAACCGAAGCTTTAGCTACTTCAAATTGTTTTAAAAACTCAGGCAATATTCTTTTAAACTAAGGCAAATCTATCTTGTCTAATCTCACGCAACACACACAACCACAGCTAAAAATCACTGTATGTGCAGGCAAATAGAGTAGGTCAGGAAAGAATGACGTATCTGGTAGAACCCCGTTAACACTGAAAAACCTCAAGTGTGGGTTGATGCAGCTGAAAGCACTGAGACACTTAGTGCTCAGAACTGATGCGTAAGGTGAGATGTGTAAGAGAAGCTGAATAACCTTAAACCGGAGAAAAGGAAAGACAGCTGGAGGGACTAGGGAATCTTGGGAGAGCTGGTTAGAGTTCACTAACAGGCCTGTCACATTTGAGCAACAAAAATGAAAATACGGCAAGTCACAGGAAGAAAGATTTAAAATAATAAATGTGTTACATTTGACTAAGTGTCAACTAACGTAAATGTAGTATTTCACAAGCAGAATGATCATCAAATAGGGCATCACTTACAGTGATACCAGCAGCTGCTATTGGTATAAATGATTAATACAAAGCAATGTATAAATAGCTGTGAATCAGATGAGCTCCCTCGCAATGGCATCGCTTACAGATTCCCATGTGCCTGAGACAGAATGAGCCACGCTTATCCTTTGAACTCACCCTTCTATAACATAAATGATCTCTCTGAGTCCGATCACCTGTTTTTAGGAAAAAAAAAATCATCTTGTTCTTAAAACTGCCAGTGCTAAAGAATTCACTACACCACTGTCAATTGCTGCAGTGTTTGATTTTGGCTTCTGTTCAAAATCTGCACCTTGCTTGTCATTTGAGGTTTGCCTACCTTCAACTTCCAGCTATTGAACTGTAATGTTTCTGTCTGTAAAGCTCAAGAGTCCTACACTATCAAGTTTCCTTTCCCCAAGAAGGTACTTATAGACTCTAATCATGTCATTTCCTTGCAAATCTAAATGGATTTAAAACCATAGATCAGTCTCAAAAACAAGCGATAAAACGAGATTTATCAGATAACCCAACTGATCTCCACATCCCCAGCTTCTAGAGATCCATGAAGCCCTAACAAAACCAGCAACTGATGGCTTGACTATTTTTCTGAATACTGCTTGAACAGTACATCCACTGAAAGAGTCATAAACAATCTCTCCTAACATCAGGGCACAGGAATTGAACCATTTACATACTTGGTCTTTTGCTGACCAAACATTAAAAGTGATTGTTCAAACAATGACAACATTTTATCATTGTGTCAGGAAAGAAAGACAGATAGTGCCTCTTCCAATCTTTTTATTAACTCTTCAGATTTTCTGTCTTCATTGTGTTTCCTGTATATGTTTTACAACAATAAAACAAAATAAAAGCAAGACAATAGCCACTGCATGAAAAATTCTAGAGCACGTAAGCAGCTTCCTTATAGCACATTAGGTCATTTCCTTCAGAGACATTTTATCTAACCCTTTTAAAAATTAGTTTAATACTGTACTCTCCCGAGCCAAGTAATAACAAAAAGCCTTTTTTTGTAAAATACTTGGTCAGGGAATTGGTAATGAGCTAACCAACCTTTCACTCCAGATCACTGGCTTAAAACCAAGCCTTGCTTGATCGTGCCTAGAAGGCTCTGCTACGTGATAAAAGTCGGATGCTCTGTGGGAAATAAGAGGGGATACAGTCAAGTACTTGGCAAGGTATTGCCCGTCTCACACTGGCACTCTTATCAGCCAGAAGTTTCATCAGAAAATACAAATATCCTCTGCAGCAGAATCGCTGGCTTATCTGGGAGGAAGATCCTGCCTTTGATGAATTTGAAAGTACTTCTTGAGCCAACACTCCTCCTTCAAAAAACCAGGCTAAGATCTAATGGTAAGAGTGGTACTTATGGTGTTTGTGCCACGTACCAAGTGGTACGCTCTGCCCCATCCCTATATGTTCCAATCTGACCTTACCGCCATTCGCTATTATTTCGAACAGAGGACTTCAACCTCCCATCAAGAGCACTGTTTTCTCATTATTTTTAAGCTGTTTTCACCCACTTGCTGAACCACAAGGCCTCTAACAAGGCCATCACCCTCGTGCTGCTGAAACACCATCAGCACTCTTAGCAGCAAACAGCAAGAGACAAGCACGAAGCCAACACAACATTTTAGTATTGATTTCTCTAAGAAATTCAAATCCCGCAGGGCATAAACATCAATTTAATCTGTATGCAACTACAAAATGGCCTCAGTCACAGTGTTCCTCATTTCAGCCAAAACACAGCTACCACTGGAGTAGAAACACGCTTGGTGGTGAAGGCAAAGGTGATTGACGGAACAAGTACCCCAACATTCGTGATCATTCATTAGTTTTGGAGACTACAATCACAGAAGCCAATCAAAGGCAACCACCAGCAGAAAAACCTGTCTCATAGCCTGACACAAAGCCATCCCCAGAGCACCCCGAGGACCAGTGCCATCTAGCCTTGTCAAACTGGAGACCCACTCCATTCTCCAACAGACCAACACTTTGCTGTGAAGTGACAGCCTCAGGGTTTCTGTGTCTCCACATGACAACACGAACGATGACACGCAACCACTCCATGTTACACTGATCGGTATTCTCTGAGCTTCCCTCGCCCCACCAGACTGCCTTCCCTGTGGACAAAGAGCCACATGTTATTACCACATTCAACCTCCTGAAAAGAGCATCAGATGTAAACACCACCCGAAGAAAAAGGAAATTTGGCACCTTGGAGTTTGCCCTCACGTTATCTCAGGGTGAGTTCTTCAGAAAATGCAAGTTCTCCCTTAACCACCGAGAAGTCAGGCTCAGCATGCTTGATTTCCCTTTTTTCCCTAGCACTGCAGGACTGCTCTTTTGTTTAAGAACGCATCCCATTGTATATCCAATCAGAAAGATGTACTCTCACACATTTGAAACACCAGTAGCACTTAAGGAAAAAAAACTGGCTCATTCTTATACCAGTGCAAAGCCACGGGCATGTCTCTGTCACCCCAGCCAGTGCCTACGCACTGAGTACAGTCAGCAGAATTCAGGGCACCAGCATTATTTGCAAGTGATAGATTTATGTACGTAAGGAACTGTAAATTATATAATAAACACAGACACAGGATTTCATGGACAAAGCCTGTGCTTGTAAAACGTGGCACCTTCTATCCATCTCCCCCTGCTGATGACAGTTAGGTGGCAGAATCGGATTCCTAAAGGTATAAATGTGACATGAACAGCACATTGGGCAGCTGGAGTACTAGGAATCCACTGACAGGCACAACAACACGAAGGCAGAGAGACCTGTCCAAAGCTAACGGCTTCAACACAGAGCCCAGCCCAGAGAATCAGCCTACCTACAAGGCAGGATTTATAAATTGCTGCTGCAGTCCCACAAAAGCTTATCTGACACAACTCTAGCACACACCTGACCCCAGCATGTATAGATTTAGTGCTTAGATTACCACTGATGTGAAGGTTTCTACATTGCAGATCAGCACATCATCTAAATATTTATTGACTACACGTGATCAACATCAGAACCCCCTCCTCTGTGCTGTTTTCCTTTAGCACACATAACGTACATCACAGCAATCAGCCATCAGTGGGCAGGGGCGTGGATTTTGCTCCCAGGAATAATCAGTTTTGTGGATCTTCACCAGGACAGCTTCACTAGGTCCAAGCAAGGACCATTGCAACATTCTCCAGTCAGCGTCAATATGAGTTTTAGGATTACTTGGTCAGGAATAGAAGCAACTCTGAAGTGATCATCAAGATTATTAAAGTCTATACTGGCAGATCAGTCTGAACCACTGACAGCTTTATAGCTGCTGTGATCACCTGTGTCACTGAGCTGCAGACACTGTCATTTCTCTCTGAAGTTGTCATGGGTTTGGCTTCAGAGAGTCCTCAAACCACGCAGAAGCATGTCTGTACGACTGGCCTCTGAACTCCGGTTGTGAATTTAGCTTTCAAAAGGGGATGGCTGCAAGCAGAAAAAGGAAGTGACAAAACAGAAGGTGTTTACGATACAATCAAAATCCAGGAAAATAAAGGCAGAACAGCAAACCTTCACCTTATCTACATGAATCTCTGAATCGGAGGATGTAAACAACAGGGACAGACCAAACTCCACTTGTTTGTTTCTAGATCACAACGCTCTATCCACCCCTTAAGCACATAAGCAAAACAGGATACAGGGTGTTACTGAATGATTTCCCCTGAAATCTGATTGAGAAAGATTAGAGCAATTAGAACAGAGTGACACACACTTTTAAAACCCTTAAATCATGATTAATGTAAGCTTTAACTTTTCTCCTAAGGATCATCTGGTGACTCTGTGCCATTTTCAAAACAAGGCTGTCACACACATCCCAGCCTCAAAGGAAAAAAATCATGAGACAGAATCCCCTGCCCTCTACCGGCACACGAGCCGCACTGAAACCTGTACACATGCAACCCAGGCAAGCACAAACAGCACCTAAAGAGCTGGCTTAAGGGTTTTTTTAAACTATTATTTGTAATTTATATAAGATCTATAAGGTACCAGATGCATCAAACTGGGAACAAAACCCCACACATGAAACGCTCTTTCAGCATCATTGCACTTCTGCCTGCAGAGCCAGCCAGACTGAGGAGTCAAAACACTGCTCCTAGCAAGATAATATATTCATTAACTGAAAGCAAATTCTAAGGGATTATCTAACGTTTGTCATGTTCACAGTGCATAACCGAGAACTCTACACAACAGATTTTTGTTTATTTATTTTTACAAAATTCTCATCCACGTACGCTGTTGCTTTTCAGATTTCGGGCAGCCAAACTGCATTTGGCCCAAGAACAGAGAGGCAGGGTCACGACTCTGCCAAAACGATTTTCCAGCACCTTGGTGCCAGAGCGAAGGAAATTCTTAGCCAGGTTTCTGACTCATTTGCACCACTGAGATGGCACCAGACAAACCTCAGGACACCAGAGCAAAGCATTTGTTGTGACTGACCATGTCACTTCAATTTCTGTTACAGATCAATTGAATAGATGTCATCACGTAACTTTCCGGATCTTGCGAGCAGTTATTACTGTATTCTCCCATTGGTGTAAACAACAACAACAAAAAGGCAAGATTCACACTGCTGTGATTATATTTCTGAATGTAAATCAGCTTGATTCCTGGAAAAATCAAAGTAAATTCCCCATGTCGACAAGGCCTAAAAGGAATTGAATAAATACAAGGGTCCCAACCGTGTATTTCATCAAAAAGATAAATAAGCTTTTAAATCACATTAAAAACAAAAAAGCAGCCTGAAAAACAGTAGCTATTAAACAAGAGAAAGTCTGGCAATACCAGAGTAATTCCCACAATGCTCATCCATACCCTGAAACACATTCAGAACACACCCTGTTTTCAGAGCTGTCACACAACAAATGTAGATGTAAGCCTGCCATCACTACACAAATAACAGAATATGACATTTAAATAATACCACTAAGGAAAAGTGGGAGATGCATACAGCCTACACTATGTACAGCGGTTCTTTTTTAAAGCAACTCATCTGTTAGTTACCAAATAACTAAAAGACTCTTGGGATGCAACAAAACAAAAGCACACAAGGTTCCAAGGAATCTACGGGAACACAATGCAATCACACCCATCTCCTTTTTACTGTAGATAACTACACCAAAAAAAAAGAAAAAGAGTTTTTAAAACTGATTAAGCCACATCCTAAAACTAGTTAGGTTTCTGGCTGTGCTACTTAGCCTAAATGTATTTACAGAAAATTTCTATCTGCTTGTTTCTGTGTCAGAGTTGTCTGGTATCTTAAATAGTTCTTCTCGCACTCTGGTGTTTGTCTAACCCCTGACATTTACAGAGTGCAAAAGTATCCTCTTCAGCCATGAGCTTTCTAGGCTACTTAAGCGAAGCTTTTGGTGCAGCAGAATTTAAGAATGAAGGATAAACAGGTATTTTAAACACAATCTATGTGGATCTCTGCCTGTCTCCATAAATAAACTCCCCAAATAAGTACAGTTTCATGCATATAAGAAAAATATATAACAGGAAAACCTTTACAATGTAAATTTATGAGGTGGTGTCACCAAGCCTTGTGATTTGTTCCAGAATCTCTATAATTTCTCAATTTTTAGCTTCTGGAATTCTCTCTTAAAAATAAATAAATAAATTCTGTCCTTCGTGATTAGGGGTAAAAGCCTGGAGGTAGGAGTCAAGCAATGGCTTAGAAAGGAGGTCAGCATTGGCTTGGAAAGGAGGAGGTCAGGATGTAGATAAATATAGTACGACTTTAAAAAATAAAACATTGGTTAAAACTGCTCAAGATGAGTTAATGCAGTAGTTTTTAAGATGCCACTGGCTGATACACTGACAGAAAACGCCAATAAAACATTTTACCAACTTGCCTGTGTTCTCTTCATAGAATTGCACAGCTAGTAATGATCTGATCCCACTTCTATAGGTACAATACCGGCTGATTTTGTTGTTCCAATGTGCTAAAAATTATTCCTATTATAAATTCTAGGGAGCAGGATCTTTTGCTTTCTAAATCACAAGACAGGGAAGGGGCTTCATCTTTATTAACAGAAAGCTGAGGTAAAGAGGTAAGTGACCAGCTTATGGCAGATCCAGGAACTGAACATAGATTTCAGATTTTCTGTGCTTGAGGCAGAAGACTGGTCTTCTTTTCGCTTAACAAGCTATCAAAGCCAGAAGTCTTATTTGAAAATTGACAATGCAGCTCAGTAACAATGAAACAGCAAGAATACTTGAAAAAGAAGTCGTCTTAAAGTTAAATCATTGGTCCCTCTAAAGTTCATATCTGCAAAAACTTGCCCCCAACACAGCATCAAAAATTCTTCCACAAAGCTAATTTAGAATTCATCCCTCTGTATGCATCAGGCAGGACAAGAATCACAATACTGACGTTACTGTCCGGGACTCCTATCTCTCTGCTTGATCTCTAGTGCCATTAGTTCCACAGCTTTTTTTGTCATACTTACTGACTTTATATCCCAGCTTTTCAGCATGAATCCTCTTGGCCATGAACTGCCCTTCAATCAACGCTCGTACTTCCACCTCCTTCGGAAAGTCTGAAACCTGTACCAAAGAGGGAATGCATTAAGTTAACAAGCACCTCACACAATATACAATGCCAAGCTGGAGACTGGTTAAAAACACAAGACACATTTGTAGTTGATTATCCCTGTTTTCACCCTGAATCTGCTTTCAGCTAGGCCCAGTTCTTCACTCACACACACCAGATGGACCTAAAGATTCATGACAGAGAACGCAACCCATAACCTCGGTGCTGTTGGCAAATCCATCAAACTTGAAATCAATGCACGATGGGAAGAGGTTCTACTGCAAGTTGTAAACTCTTCTCTATGTATTTCCAGGCTGCTTAAGAATCAATATTTCAAAAATATAAAATTAAAGCAAGTAGATAAAAATCAGATGCATTAAGCAATTTCACAAAAGTTTACATCTATTTCTGTCTGCACAAAAGTGAAACCATATTATCTTTTCATTAATTTATTTTGTTTCTATATACAGCATTTTTCTGCCCTTTCATCAACTGGAATATGAGAAGGGCAACAGAAGCAGGAAAATATTGAACTACAAACAAATACAAAGAATCTTTCACAAAAAGTTGAGGTTTTCCATGTGCTACAATAAGTGCCTACAACTTACGTAACAGCTAGAAGTTATTAAGCATTCATTTGAACAGCAAACGTTAAGAGACTAGTGCTACACTGCAAACACAAGATAGTATCAATCTCTGTTCACCTAGGTGAGGTCTAATCGACTGGGAGTCATGATTGATCAAAGACATCTCTTGAGTTTCAGTATCACCCAGAAAGCCAGACATTTAAACACTATCTATTCCTCAAAAGAAAAGAAGAAAAGATACAAAGACCTTTCCTTTCCATAACATAATTTCTATTTTAATTCCAATTGAACTTGAGCCTGTGTTTACTTACATACCACTATGCAGCTTGTAGGTTACTCCAAGACATGCAAGACAGCAAAATGAAGTCTTTATTTTATGTACGCACTTAGAGCAAGATAAAACACAAAATATTATAGCCCAAAGTTTCAACACATCCTTATCTCTGTGTCCGGAACATAGAAGATGCGGACTAAGTCACGTAAGTGTACTAAGCTCTCAATAAGCTTAAGGTTAATCCTGTTTCAAAACCAGTGTTGGTTTCAGTAAATCCACATTTTCCAGTAAAGGAAGTATTTCCTCAGAAAAATACCATATAAGTTCTAGTTCAGACTTTGCACTGTAGGTACTATCAAGCAACAGACCAAATACTTCTTCATGAAAATCATCCCAGGGACTTGCACCAATAAATAAAACTTGAAAGCAAGTATCTCAGGGAAAAAGAAAGAAACAGAAAACAGAAAAAAAAACAGAAAAAAAAGAAAAAGAAGAGATAATGGCAAAGATTTCAAGCCTTGACCTCCTTCAAGGTTTGAGACGTTAACGAGATTATTACTACCTTTTGGTTGTCTCTGTTGAATCTGTGAATCCCAACTGCTTCAGGAGTAATTTCCATCACATCAAAGTAGAAACCTGCATCAAGGAACATTAAAGTGTGTCATGTTTGCTCCTAGCCCAAAGTTGGAATCTTATTTCAACACACAGCTAAAATGATAATAAATGTTTATCATGTATTTGGAAAGACCTTTGAGTCACCACACAGCCTGCTGCTTAACTAATTTCAGTCCACACATTTATCAAATTTAACTACTTTCAGATTACAAAAATGTGGATCTTAAGTATGTCTGGCTGTAGGCATCCAAACAATATAATAAACACACAGCCTGCAAAAGAGCACCCATCCACCAAAACATTATCATAAATAACACATCCTGAAGACTGTTTCAGTAGGTCACGTGCAAGGGTGAAAGAAAAACAAAAAAAAAACCGAACAGGAAAAACAGTAAGTTAGTAAGAAGAGTACATGAATACTGGAAGACATCATGCACTGGATTAGATTTCATGAGCTTATTAGAGAACATGAGATATTTTAAGTCATGAAGTAGAGCTGGGCTCTGAATAGTTTTGATGAGATCTGAAGAAATGCAGTAATGCTTTGTAGACAGCTAGACAAAAAGTGTGAAAAAGATTTCTTTTGTGTTGACGGCAAGAAGGGTTGGTCAGAAAAGAAAGGACAAAAGAAAGGACACGAGAAAAGGAAATGAGGACAGAAAAACTGAACAGAATAGCTTAGAAACTAAGGAGAGTTTCTAAGGTTCAGACCTTGGAACAAGAATATGCTGCCCTAGCAGCCCTACGATTATTAGCAAAAAACACACACCCCCCAAAATAGTACTGTGCTTTAGTACACATCACATTTTTGGTTAAACATTCTGAAAAGGTGCCAATAAGCAACGCTGTGGGCTAGAGACCTTGCAGGTCCTGCTGGGGGATGTATATCCCAAAATTCACTTTCTGACCCTGCTGCCACCTTGAATCTAGCAGATGAGGTCTTCAAGTAAACTCGCTGGGTTTATCAGCCTTCTCGAGTACGTCCCAGATCCAACAGGACCTTCATCTGTTCATCGCTTCTCCTTCCCTCTTTGCTACCCCTGTTACTCTGATTATCCCAAC
This sequence comes from Aramus guarauna, assembly GCA_013400195.1. Lineage (NCBI taxonomy): Eukaryota > Metazoa > Chordata > Aves > Gruiformes > Aramidae > Aramus > Aramus guarauna. The sequence goes on along the minus strand of VXBL01005405.1, from coordinate 87,937 downwards.
TTCACCCTAGCAGCTGCCTCTCCCCGTCTCTCCCCAAACCTCCGCAGCGGCAACTTGTCACACAATAGGGAGAGCGGGGAACAAGTGAGAAAAGACAGGGTGCCTAACCAGTTACTCCTTTGCTCTGCTTCCCTCAGGAACTCAGATTACAGAGATCATTGTATTTTTACATGCATATCCAGAGGTTATCCAAGCAAAAGGTTACTGAGGATGACTTTCACAAAATACCCATTTTACAGGGGATTGAGAGATCCAAGCGAATATACTATAATACAAATCTTAAAACTTTAAGGCAGTGTCCTGGTATCCCTGACATCAGTAACAATAGTTTCATCAATTTCCGATTTTTTTAACACTGTCTAAAGCAGGTGACTTGTGGGTTTTGGAATAACTTCTTCCCATTTTCTGAAACACCTGAATTGATTTGTGTTCTACTGAAATGAGATTCCTGGTCATTTTAATACTCCACAGAGACTGGATTTGACAGACAACATAACAGAGCTTTTAAAAATGAAATCAGTGCTGACCTCACAGTCTCAAGAAACTGTATCTTAAATTCACTTTCCTAACAAGTGATCTCTTCTATAGCTTAAATATCTGCATTAAAAAAAACTTTCCTACTTACATTTTTTACATTAATTTTACTCATATCAATTCAGATTAATTTTGTTTGATTTCATTCATTTAGCATAATGTGGGGAAAACCATGACCGTGTGACATACATTGGGGAATATGCCAGAAATCTAGGCACCATTTGATGTTACTGTTTTGTTCACACGCACTGGACAAGACTCTAGAGCAGTGTTTAGAGACCAAAACCACAGAAGACTGAGAAAGAGATAGTATGGAGCTTCTTAATCCACTTCGTTTGAGTCTTCAGCAAAAGGAAACAAACTTTACTGAAAGCCTCCTTCAGAAATTACTAGTTTGAAACATCATATGGCTAAGATGCTACTAACACCCTTTCAAAGATCAAAAGAGCTCCATAAATACAATTTCCTTATTTAGGGAATACTAAAGAAAAATACTATCGTAACATTTAGCCTGCCAACAGAGCATTGCTAAGTATGCACTAGGAATTTCCCTTGCTCCAGTTAACTTCATTCTTGGCCTTTATCACAACCCTAGTAAAAAGCAGGTACAACTCCCACAAAATCATGTATCTAAGCAAACCCTGAAACTCCCAGCCCTGCTAAGGCTCATACCCAAGTTTCCATTGTTTCCAGCAACAGCAGATGATAAGGCTTTGGAGAATTCATCCCAGGAGCCTGAAGCACAGCGATCTCTGATCCTCTCTCTCATCAGAGAGCCATTCTTAAAACTGAAACACACAAACATACCAGATGCATTATCCAAAACATTTGGCTCTAGATTCTTAAAGTAATTTGTCGTTTTACTCAATATTGGACTTTATTGTGTCAGCTGAATACAGCTGGGCAAGCTAAAAGATACAATCATTTCTTCATTATGGAAAGAGATGGAGAGGGAGAAAACTAGATAAGAGAAAACAAGTATTACAGGACGTGTTGAGAAATGCTGTACAGAGACACTGGGATACATCTCCCCAGAGTCAGTTTAGACCTAGTCTGGCAAGACTAGTCACGCTGTACCCAGGCTACCTCTGAAGAGCTAAAACATCTCCTCAGAACTCCATGCACAGGAGTTGCAGCCCACTGCCTGACTTACTACAGTCTCCTGGAGCTCAAGGCCCTGGAGAACACATGTATGCACTGATGCAGTGGCAGGAGTTCCGATTATGCTGGCCCTGGGGTAGGTCCTGTGGAGCTGCATTTCTGCACCATGCCAGCAAGTCTGGTTGGACCCAGGAGCCAAGATGAGTATCTACTTTTGGGCTATCTACAGATGAATCCAGTAACTAGAGAGAAACGTTCTGTGCTGTGGGTGCAGAGGTAGGTCTACTACATGTTGTCAGAAGTACTCTGATAGCACTAAGAAGCTCGGTCTGCAAGGAGGAGCAAGAGTGTCTCCACACTGCATTTATGATTTCAGGAGCATGGTACCAGTATGAAGCCAGCTTGGGTCCAGTAAGACTTACGAGTTCTAGCTCCATGCCAGGATCTGGCAAAGGAAAGTACCACAGCTGCATCTGCACAGTTGAACCAGTAAACCATGCTGTAAAACATACATCTCTTCAGTGTTAATGGTCTTTGCACCCTTTATGCATTCACCTCCTCTGTGAAAATAGCACTCCTGCAAAATACTGCGGCATTGGACCTGAACCTAAAGAAAAGCAGTTTGAATACTCCCCAGCATAGAGTTATCAGAGCAACTCAGCAGCAGGAAAGGCACAGAAATATCCAGAAAGAGGGCAAGGAAATTATTGAGCTCAGTCAGTAGCAGCAGCTGATATTACTTGAGTTTTGTGTACAAGTATTCTGCCTGGTAGCTCAGGCACTCTTCTTCTACTAACCCAGGTAAGTTCCCTGTTAACTCCATTATTTGATTTAAAAAAAGGGGCATTGGTGCAAAAAGGGCAACGTCAGGGCAGAAACGGCTAGGCAGGGGGATCTTTTTATATCTGCGTGGCTACAGAAATATCAAAAATATCTGGTGTTCTGAAAGGCAGGTTAGGCCTTCTGCACATGTTAAGCTGCAGTAAAAGAATGGCAGTATAACAGTTATTCAGAAAAATGCCTCCGCATCTCCTTTTCTATTACAGTTTGTTTATATAGTGCTCTCACACAGCAACAGTGGGAAAAATATTGGGGAAAATGAGAAATTTGAATGCAAAACTTGAAAAAAAAAAAAAACAGTGAACTGCTGAGAACACATACTATGAAACTCAGTAACTTGCAGTTGACATCATGATTTGAACTCAACTTCACACTATTCCCTCTGACATCATCGACATCATCTACAGCATCCTATTAATGTATGGGTAAGACTCAACATTGCAGTTAAAGAGCAGATTTGAGCTTTGCTGAAGTTACAAGCAATTACAATCCATCAGACTTAGACACAAAATTTATCCGCATATTACCTGTAAATATTTGCCTAATACTATGACTCTTTTGGAAATTTTTCCCCTGAATAGTTACTCCATGAGGGAAAATGTAGCTTCGGGTCACCTTCCCACCTACTTGGCCAGTGAGGGGCCAAACAATTCCCAAATCACACCAGCCAAAAGCTACCATGAGGATCATTCTCTCAGCTAGGCTTCTTGAGATCTCAGGATTTTCCACAGGCACAGCACAATACGTCCCTGAACAGCACTGATTATGGTCCTCAATGAAAAGGGAATCTTCACCCGCCCCGTTATGTCCCCTCTGGAGCACTAGAAGAGCACAGAAGTTACACAGCCTGGTCAAGCTTCTGACATTTCACATTATTATATCTCAGAAGATTGTTATTCCTGTACATTAAATGTATTACCTTAGATTCATAGTGAACTGGTTCTGTGTCTACATAAAAATAATTTCAGCTTTTTATTGCCAAAATAATTTATCCTCCGCAAGTCTGCAGTTTCAGTTACTCAAATTAAACAATAGGAATGCTATAATGTTGATGCAAATGTTTCAGCGATAGATTGCCACATACAATACAGAATGTTGAATGCTCTATTCATTATCATTTTGCAAAGGAAATAAAAAACACTAATGCAGAGAAAGAAATATATGTTATTGATCCCAGATGTACAAAAATAAATTGTATTACCATAAAAGTGCCATATATGTTTGAGAATCAACAGGATTGCAGAGGATATGACCTTCTAAGGCAGGAGTTGGTTCTTGGATCCACAGAAACAAAGTGTCACTTGGTACAAGGCTAATCTGGAGGGGGGGAAAAAAAAAAAAAATAATTGAAGCGTTATCACAATGTGCATGGAAAGCAATACAGAAATTAAATTAAAACCATTTGTTATTACCACTAATTGTTTTTAAATTACACATTAAGTCAATTGGATTCGTATTGAAGCTAGCTCTGAGTTAGGCTGTCAAGCCAGTGAAATACATACTAGATGGAGACTTAGGTTTTAATGTCTGGAGCATTAGTTAAAAATACTCACAAGAGTTTACTTAAAATCTTTCAGGCAGCTTACAGATTGATAGAAAAAAAACAACTGTGAATCCGATATACAGAAAACCAACACTAGCAGATAAATTTAACTGATAACCTACAGCTATTTTACATCTCATGTATTTCATTTGTTCAGGGATATGGACAGAGTATGTTTTGACTTACTGCAATATCTCCTTCTTGAAGTCTCATCCCTGCCAATGATGCTGAAAGCAGAAAGTCAGAATACCAGATAAAAAGTTATTCGTTTGACTCAACTACATAGCACGTTGCATGAGACATCATAATACATCGCATTCACCATCTCAAAGTACAATGTAAGTGGCAAATATGCTCATGATGGCCCTGGCCTATACGCTGTAAAAGACAGGCAAAGCATTTGGGTGAGGGAGTGATTTTTAACAAAATCAAATGCTCAAGACAAAAGACTACAGAACTGCATGATTCTCTAATGTTTTATACACTCAGGTTTTAAATACAGTGGGCCTTTATTTAACAACACACTTTAAAGGAGAAACACTCCCGCTTAGATCACTCACATATTTATTGGACTAAGCTGGATTTGAACATCTAGAATAAAAATTGAACTTTGGGGAAATGCAGAGTTTAACCATCTCCCAGCAGATGAATGTAAAATATACCCTGATGAAGCCTTCATCTTGATTCAAACCTGCATATGCTACTGTAATACAGACAGGCATTTCATTTTCACAGTCTGGAGACACAGACAACTTTGCTCTACACTGAAACAGTCTCCAGGATTAAAAAAAACTGACCCTAAATTAACACCTTCCCTTATACTGACAAAAGGACAGCTCTAATTCTTAGAGAAAGCCTATGAGGTCCATCTCCACCTTTTTGCTTGAAAAGCTACAACAGCAATTTTGGCATTCGTATTTTCTGAGTTAAAATGTTAGCAGTTCACAGTAAGAATAGTTTCTTAGGGGCAAGCAAACCAAAACTGAAGTTATCAAGATGCAAATGAAGTTACCTCTAATTACTAGGCAAAAGATAATTCATTTATCATAGTCAGCTTATCCAAGATGTCTATACCTCAGAAGAACCAGTGATGGAAGGCTACTGGAAAAAAAGTATTAATGCTGATAAACACAATATTCTTTCATCTGAGAATCAATGAGATTGATTTAGAATTTTAGTACATACATAATCATATTCACTGAATCTTACACATCTAATCATCTCACCTGGATTGTCTCCTGTAAATGCTACTATTTTACAGTCTGGGCTAAACCCGTAACGTTGACTGTAATATGGAGAAATGGGCCCCTAAGGAACAAAAGAAAGAGAGAAGGAAAAAAGCTCAAAAAAAGGAAAGTAATTGCAACATATGACACAATGTGTTGTAATAGAACTGAAAAACCCAAAAGCAGCTGTAATAATAATTTCTGTGTATTTAAGGTAGGAACGAATATTTTAAAGATTTTGAACCAAATATTTTCTTGTTGAGAACCTCATAGAAATACCCTCTGATTAAATTTTGAAATAGGTTAAGTAAATAGAGGCATTTTAGCTTTGGGTCTCTCTCCAGTTATTCACATCAAGTAACATAAATATATCCATCTATTTTGCACACATACATGAATATTAATACATAGAAATTAGAAATTCAATGCAAACACAAGAGGAAACACAACATTAATATACATCACAACATCAAATGCTGGAATATGACCCCTATTATTTTAGGGGTCAAGAACTGTATTCTTTTAAGCCACATTTGATAGTCATAGAGAAAAAAACAGGAGAAGAAAACTATCCTTAAAAAATACAAGGACATCTATAAGGATTTTTAAAATATTTCTTTCCATTACAGAAGATCAGCACTTAATTCGGAGGGATCAGGTGATGGGTATCTACAATCTTTTAGGTGCGCACCAGCTAAAGCAAGAGCTCTTTTTGTGCTGGGTAGTAAGTCTAAATTCATTTACTCTAAGAGATGTGTGGCTTGATTTGATTTCACCATTACGCTACGTGAACTGAGGAGCTTTAAATATCCCAAATTATTCACAAAGATTACCTCATTAACTCTACAAACAGTTTAAAACAAGGTCCCTGTCAAGAAATGCAAATGTTGGGTTCTGTATATACTTCAAGAAAGTACTATTAACAGAACTCTCAGCGCAAAGCTCTGTTTGTTGCTTACAACTCTTCTCAACAGGCACATACCAGGACTGAATGGGATGGTACAGGGCATCCTAGTTTCTCCTCTAATCCAGGTGCACAAGCATCAAGGCAGGATGTAGACCATACCTTTTCCCAAATCTGCAGCAAGTTCATACCAGAACCTACAGGACAGATCAAAGAGAGAGGCATATATCATTAAAAACAAGACAATACTGTATCAGAAAATTCCACCTCGTTACAGGCAACAGAAAATTTACAGATGCATATTTTACATTAAAAGAGAGTGGTTTCAGCTCTTTTAAGCACAAAAGACACTGATGATTTGGCCTCTAAATAGTTTTCACCTGTAAAGGTAGCAGAAAAGGCTTCTCTGATGCACAATGCACTAGGCAATTCAGTTATTCCTAAATTAAGGGCAAAAAGAAGATGACGGATGCCTCCCCATCAACTCTTTCCACCTTAGATGAAGACTTCCCTGACGCAGCAATGCCACTTGAAGGTATGTTGTGCTCACCGGAGACTTACAGTGAAGAAATTCCACCGTGGGTGGTATGGCTCTACACTACTCCTACCTTTGAGTATCAAATCAGCACCGAAGTCCATGCTGACTAATCCTCCTCCATATCAATGTTTTCTTCTTCAGAGATGACAAAATAAAGGCTTAGAAGTCAAAAAAACCCAAACCAGTAAGAGGTCAAATTTTCAAACGTAGCCTCTAATTTTGAGGTTAGTTTAGAGTCCAGCTTTGAATACCAAAGTCGTGACTTTCAGAAATGCTGAACAGCCCGACTGAAATCTTGCAACACCTGCAAGCATGCAACACCTCTAAAGTCAATTCCATGAACTGAATTATGGCTTGCAAAAACCTAGATAACTGATTTGGCCACCTATTTCCACACCAGAACTATCACTACATCAGCTGTGCGGTTTTGGTTTGGTTTCTCCTTGCTCTTTCTTCACTGTCACATTTGCATTGCTCTGGCTTATAAAGTTAATTGAAGGTGGTTAGTGGCCAAATCTACATAACACAGTGAGCACTCCACATCCCTTCCTTGTGTTTCTAAGATGCCTTTAATTGCACATTTCATTAGACTTGAAAATCTGTATGTGTTTCTGGTTAGTACTGTTCAGGGACATATTAGTCTTATTCTAGACTAACAACATTTTCATTTCAAAGACTATTTAGCCCACGACATATGTATTGCAGAAACACAGCCACATTCTCAGCTGAGCACAGTGGAAAACCTGAATTTACTTCGATTCAATACATCTTTAAACTTTTTAAAATACAAAGACAGTGAAACTGACCCCGCATGCAGTGTCTATGGAATACGACTGCTTGGGACGCAGAGGAAGAGAAAGGATGCGACCCAGATCTCAGCCAGCACACCACAAGGCTCTAGCAGTGCTCTTATTCTAAAGAAGAGCACGTTGCAGGCGTTTGCTCCGCGTGCACACACTACTGCTGGTTACCCATGCACAAAGGAGCCCACTCCATCAATTCCCAGCAGCCACTTTCACATAGGCTTAATAATTAGTTTAAAACCGTTTATAAATAAAGTATCTATTCGCACAGTCCTTTCCTAAGGACCACCAACAAGGTCTGGACCTAGCGCTTCACATGGTGTTGTAAACAGAAAGTGCTGCACAGTCCAGCTGAGACACTGGAATAACCCAAGCTAAACAGTAGGATGTTTGGATTATACTTAATAACATATAAAATAGAATTAAATATATTACATTTAATCAATCACATTTCAGGCAAATTAAACCCATTTAACAAATTATGTATCAGTTTATTTAGTCTATGATGCAACAGCAGGAATTTGACAGAGCAGAAAGTGCAACACATCTCCCACAGGCAAAAGGTGCATTCCCCTTTTCTGCCATCAAAATCGCTCCTACCCCCAAGAAAAGGAAAGACGGCAAGATTTATTCCGGCTTCTCTCAGTTCTCTAGGTGAGACAACTCTTAAATCTAGCCGTCCCCTCCTTCCAGTATAAGCTGAGTCCGGCATCACTGTCTATTNAGCGGTCTTTCCCAACCTTAAAGATTCTATGGTTCTATGATTTTATCTGCACTTTCCGGAGACAGAGAGTGTGAGCAGCCTCATCCTAAGCTCTCGGGCATAACAGGGCTTTCTGTAAGGAAATATGTAAGTTTATACATTTTCCTGGAAAAGTCCATAATTTAAAAGGCCAAGAACCCCTTAGCTAAATTAAACTGATCATTGAACAACAGAATATTTATTTAAAGAGGAATTTTACTAGAGAAAGGTTAGTTGTTGTTGTCTGTGGTTTTTTGAAAAAAATTCTTCCCCCCTATGCCCCACAAGCCCACAGGAAACATTTAACCAGTATCTTCCAATGCAATTTCGTAAGACATAAGGACAGCCTCCAATCTTTCCTGCCTAAAACAGGAAAAATACTAACCTTTATAACTGAAAATGTCTAAGTTTATATTACACAGAAACAACACTTCAGTTTATTGACTGGTAGATATAGTTGCACAAAGACTTTAATATGCCCTGAGAAAAGATGAGTTAATTTACTGCACCCTCAGAAACTCATTTAAAAGATGTGAAACAACCATTTTACAAGAACTATTAATCTGTCAGCCTGGATTCATCCTATCCAACTGTGGACACTGGGATGAGAATCTCTAGTGAGTGGAAAATAAGAACCAGAGCTGAATGCTCCCTGAAACAGCTTCTCTTTCTCCTTTGATTATACAGGGAGTGATGCACAGCGAGTTCCTAACTCAAGCACCTCTGGTCGTGATCTATGGTGCTTCTAGAAATAAAAGTTAGTAAAAACAGCTTAAGCACACCGTTCTAAATTTAACATACAAAATAAGTAACAGGCTGAGAACTAAGGGGAAAAAAAAAAACAAACCAAAATCAAAGGCAGCCCTTTGACTTGTCACTCCAAATGGACACCCCATCAGCAGTGAAGGTCAATAGCCAAGGCCATGGTCTAGTACGGTCTGAGGAAAGGGTCGATATGGGGATGAACAGGATTCAGTATTTCAGTGTAAGCATCACTGACTTTGAACTGAAAATGACCAGGAGCACAGTCAGAACTTGCTGATATTTACTACACAGACAAAAGTGTAAGTGCTTCAGCACTGCAGGGGAGGACAGATCAGAAAAACCCAATTTCAATACAAAGACTAAACGATGCAGACCAATTGGTTTTATTAATCAACAAACAAAAGATCGATATTTGCATACATTTAAAAACAGGTAACTGCGTCTGTATTACAGCACTCTGGATTGCCTTTTCAGCGAGCTAAAACCGTAAGGGTGTAACAGCTGACACCACACAAGCAACTTTAGGAGTAAATTCAGCCCACTGCCTTCCTTTTGAAAAGGCTTCAGTTCAAAGCCTCCTGGTTTGATAGAACAACAAAAACAAGTATGCTAAGCTATGATTTGCCTAAGGCTCTTAGAAAAGCATTTCAAAAGATAAAGCTTCTCTAGGTCAAGAGCTGAATAGCTGTTCTTTAAGGTGTCTTCTAAAAGAAACAATGCCTCAAGTGTTCAAGTTCTTTAGGTCCCAAATGTATCTTACTTTTAACATCTGCACAATATAAATGATTTTCATTCTTCATTCCACCAGAATGTAATTTGATTTTTTTTAAATCAATCACCCAGGGTGCCCAGTCATTCATGAGGAGTGATTTGAACCTTACGAGATTGGACCTTTAAAAAGAAAAAAAAAAAAAAAAAAATCCCGAAACTGAATAGCACATTTCCTACAATAACCTGCAAATTTTAAGAGATAAGTTATTGTGCAGAGCTAAACAATTTGACAGGGTCTTTTAAAGACGATATGACCTGAAGTTAAATCTACAGAAATGAAGAATGGGTCTATTATCTGAACATTATTTTGAGAGATGCATTTTAAACTACAATATACACGTGCAATGTAAAAGATCAAGTGAATTGCAAGAAATCGTAAATGACAAGAAAACAAGTTTTTCAGCTGGATCCAAATAACTACTGCATACATTATAATTATATTTTATTACTGGAATTAGAATTCTCTCTCATTATGTTAACAGAAGAAAGGAAAGAACAAGACAAAATATAGCTTACAATGCTGAAAAATCTTTTATCTTGTAAAGAGAACTATAACATCCTGCTTAGTTCTCTTATCTTTTTTTCACACAAAGATTTAATAATCTTACATGCTCTGAACAGTAGATAACATTTATTCAAGTTCCATAAATATCCAGAGGTGTAACAGAACAGGCTCTCCTAGAGCTGTCTGAAAAACACAATACATTTTCTATGAAAATTTTGCAATGAAGCAAATTTTCATTTTCTTCAGTTTAAAATGTTTTGGTTTTCAACCAAACACAGAAAATTTCATGTTCCAAAATGGAAGAAGCATGGATTTCCCCCGCTTGCTTCCAAGTGGAAAAGGCAGAGGTAGCATTACCGGAAAAAAACAAAAAAAAAGAAAACCCAATCCCCAAACCAATGGTTTTTTAATGCTTATATTTTTAAATATTTGACTCAAAATTAACAATTCACTCTCATTGAAAAATAAAAAAATATCCTATTTCTTTATCAGAAAAAGTACCTTGAAGACCTCACCATCTCTTTTAGAAACGCAGCACATTGTGCTAGTTCTGTAGGTTGGTGAGTGGCTGAAGTGCTCAGTATTTGAGTCTACTGAGGAGCAAAGTGCAAATCTCCAAAGAGTTATTGTTGCCAATAATACAGAAAAAATAAAATTTAGCTGTGAAAATATACAGCTTACAGGACAGGACTAGAAGATAGATGTAATAATCTCACAACTGCTGCAAAATAAGCATGGATTGCCTTGCAATTTTTAAGGTCTCAAGTATAACTGAGAGATCTGATATTGAATAAGTTGCCCATTAGCTAAAATTGAGGTGTCGCCTTTTCCTATGAGCTTTGATGGAACAACGAAGGAGAAAAAATGAGTTGGGCTTAACACATGGGTGTCAACTATGGCTCTGTAATGCAAAATTTCCTTAGAGAGCCTTGTTATCTAACCTTTCAGTCCTGAAATATATCTTCTCCTAGTTTCAGAGCAGGAATCAAAAATGCTATTTAGAAATAACAGCACAGCTCCCAAGAAAATGGTTTCCTTTGTAATTGCCATTTAAAATTGCCATTTAAAAGCTGGATAACTGAGATAACACACAACAGAAAGGAGAGACACTAGCCTTGTCACTTTTTTGTCTTTGTTATGATAAACAGAGAGATATGGAAGGTTAATTTTTTTTTTTTAACTGAGTTTGGGATTTTTTTGCTTAGTTTATGCTTTTTCTTTGGTTCATTTTGAAAAGCTATTTCTATTGCAGATCCATACTCCAGTTACGTAGGGGAAAATAATCACAATATACATCTTGCTCACATCCTGTGCAACTCAGAGCTAAACCATCAAAACCGAGGAAGAAATATCAGAACCATGAAGCCTAGCTAAAAAATCCACAACTTCTTCGTGCTTTTAAATAGATAGTTCAACATTCCTTTATACATCATGAAGCAATGAAAAAAAGGTACAATTTCATTTAAGTATATTTTCTGTGGATTCATTTTGTAGAAATGGGAATCACAGTATGATGGGGATAAATAAGCACAGCTGACAGCAGTATCAAGAGTAGCAACAAATTGAAAGGAGTAACTTAACTTAAAATCTAATATACTTGTCGTGAAAGTTTAAAGACTGAAAATAAACAGCAGAGACCTTGTCACCCTTTTATATAAGGTGGCAATGGAAAGGAAAATTTCCTTGTTGAATTGTTACTGCAGGAAAAGCCCACACACTTACCATCACTGTAATCGATGGGTGCATAAGCTCCTAGGAAAAGGGAAGCTGCAAAACTACTAACCAAAGAGATTCTCTGCAAGAAAAAGCGTGAGATAGTGAGTCCCATCAGTATTCACTTCAAAGAAAGTAAATAATTAAGTAATTGGAAGCAGCAAATGTTAATAGATGCTTAAAGTTAGGCACAGAAAGCACACAAAAATACACCTAGAAGGATTATTCAGTTCTAACTTGCTGCCTAAGTAATACAGCAGATATCAATCTAAAAGTAACCCTATTATAAGAGCTATTAATAGCTTTGCATTCTGAAACATGCAAAATACACCTAGTATATTAGCATACTCTATGTTATCACAAACTAATTCACAACTTCGGTGTAACAAAGAACCTCATTTGAAGGAAAAACGCTAAGAGAAAAAAAAAACCAACTACAAAACCACCTGTATGTTGACAACAGGGAAATGCCAAGAAACCATGCACTGGGCAACCCAGAGCACAGGTCTGCAAGCCCTGTACCAGCTCTGCTAAGGCTCTGCTAGCACCTTTAGGTGAACTCTTGGCCTTCCTCCAAGCTGAGATCCCAGACCTCCCAGGAGTTACTCCCAGGAGCTGGTAATAATCAGTTTTGAACTGAAACACTACCTGCAGCTCCGCCTCGGGGTACGTTCCAACAACGCATTAAATCTGGCTGTAGGGCTTCTAATACTGGCCCAAAAATGCCCCGGCCACATAAGACAATGCACTGATCCAACACAAACTCGTTCCACTTCAAATCTGTTACACAAGTTAACCAGCTACCGCCACACTTTCTGCAGGAGCAAGTATTATCTGTTCCCAAGAAGCTGGCATAAAAGCTGACAAATTCCTTATTGTGTGCTCTGACTAATTCAGAAGAAATATGATTGTGACCCAATAACTAATCAGAATCAAATCTCTACTGGTGGAGTGAGCCAGCAGTGACAGGTTTTTTATTAATGATCACCAAATCACTGCTTCACACAGCATTCAAAGACGGACTATAGCCACAGCTCTAGGACGTGGTTATAATGGCCAGGAATCTTAATGATGCGCTTGCTCTTCATGCGTCTCTCCCCAAGAATATCTCACATTGTGCTTAGATAACGAAGGCCTACCTTCTGTGGTGCCCCAACGGGCACTACTTGCCTGAAACGGAAGGAAAAGGATGAAGTTAAGCTGTGAATTAGCCAGTTTAGCAAGCTGACATAGAGAAGGAAAAACATCCACCTTTGACGCTGTGGAGACTGCTGAGCTGCTAAGTACTTCCTGAGGGTTCCCAAGAGCAAGTCTGACATAGAGGTGTATTTTGCTTGAACGTATCTTGCATATGCTTTACTGCTAAAAGGTGCCATAAGTGCAATCAGCCCTCCAAGTCTGAGCATGGTCCGACTAGTTCTCAGTTCCGCAGACCCACTTCCCCTCCACTAACGCATTTTTCTCCAAATTTAGTCTTAAACTTATGATCAGACGTATTAGTGTTCTGTTTCACCCCATCGCTTACTAGCATAAAGGTTACAGAACATGTACTTAGAAAGAAAAAAAATGGGGAAAAAAAGAAGCATTGTCCCACAAAATACAGTCAACTTTGCAACTCACTTCCCCATGAAGTCCCCAAGGGGTCCAATTTTAAAAGCCACAAAAAAAATTATGATCAATACTATCAAGAACTGCAGCAATACAAAAACACGAGTAGCCTGACTTCCCTGGTCTGGATGTTTGGCATATTCTAATCACAGGACAGGAGCCCTTCCCTCGTTTACATCATATTTGCACAGTGTTTTCACCTTGCTTCAAACCATAGTGATTCAGTCACAGCTAGATGCAGACTCAACAAACTGAAACAATAATGGAATTTCAAGCTGATTTCTGAAAATTAAAAAGCAGAAGGAAACCAACTACACAATGTAATTAATTTGTAATAATAGAATCAAAGTAGCTCCTCAAGGGGAAAACTATGAAAAAAGTCTAGAATCGATTGCAGGCTTTTTCCTACCTCATCCACGTGGATGCCAGCTTTGTATGGCAGAGCAATCACATTTCTGCATGCAAATGGCCAGTTCTAAGTGTGCAAACTTCAACTGTGTGCTTAATTACCCATTTGTGTTCGAACTGCTGTACACACAATTTGTTACCAACCGAAGGCAAGTGTTTTCTTAAACTTCTTCCACAGAGGTGAGATCCAATGTGTTAAATGTAACGTTCAAGACAGAACCCATGCCCAATTTTTACCTGCCCAATGACTAATAAATTAACAAAACCAAAAATAAAATAAAATAATCACATTTTAAATTTTAATCTTAAAACCAAACACAAGAATCAAAATATTCTTTAGCAAAAAAAGTCTGACATCCCCACAAAATTAATTTTAAAAGATTTTCAACTGTGTTTTCCAATAAGTGGATTGAAGTTGAGCCAACCTCAGTTTGCATGTAGACCTCAGGATTCTGGCTGTAAATCTTTGCTATCTGGTTTCCTGTAAAACGCTGAGAAAGAAATGCAAATGCTTAGAAACACAAACCCTAAATGGAGTCAATAATCATTAACTCTGTGTAATGAGTTCAGTACATTGCACTTTGGATATTTAATTTGCCTGATGCATGATGAAAGTCAGTGCACAGCAGGCAATCTGCACTAAACAGGCTATAACGCATAGTCTCATTATGAGAATTTTGCTCACCTTTTGGAGAAAAAAAAAAAAAACATGTGAAAAACCATTACTATCCATAATTTACATTTCAGAAATGACAGTTCAAGGGAATGAATCACACTTATTCTGTGCACAGGAACCAGCACAATTCAAATGCTGCCTTCAAATCCTTGAAAAGGTTTAAGCTACCCAACCTATGTACCTCTCCGTGAGGCAGGTAAATTGGGAGAAAGCAGGACATTTCCTACTCAAAGAAGCAACTCCAGCACAGGCTAATAATAGTTGTAAGAATAATTATTTTTCATCCATATATTATATCAAATAACAAAAAACTTCTAACACTGAAACCTTAACCTTTAGCAAGTTAAAAATAAACTGTTGGTATGCAAAGTCTGATTTCAACACCGGCCATAAACCTATGATTCAAAACGATGATTCAAAAAACAGAATCAGCAATTTGGGAGGTTAGAGCCTTACTCTGTTGAACCAACAGGAAGAGTAGCCAGGTGCTGAGATGCCTGGAGGGCAGCCCTGCTCCCACACCATAACTCATTGTCACAGGTACAGGAGAGCAAAGTGTCAGGAGCAGGAGACAAGTGACAGAGTACTCTCTGATAGCATCCCAAACTTCTGAAGCACCTCTCTTAGGTCAACAACTGCTTGTTAGCCTTCAGGGAACATTAAAAGGCCAATCTTTTAACTGCAGAAATAACTTAGAGCAGCGATCCACAAATAGGGGTGTCATAACCCCAAGTAAATCTGTATCACAAACTTAATGGCCATTTGTAACACAAACTGGACAGCCATCCCCATAGGAACGTGGCCACACAGGTGCTGCCAAAGGAGAACAGCCCTGAGACTGTACACATGGCCAACAAACACTATTTTGGAACCACTGGTCAAATGCAAGAGATCACTCCAGCTGCTTCCTGCATCAAAATTTCCAGTGTTTGCCTAATTTCACTTTAAAATTTCCACATCTTCCTTTGTGAGACTACTGCAAAGCACGGTATTGTTGGAGTTTCTTGAAAAACTCTCTCTTTCGTGGTTAATAGCTGATCATTATCTGAGGCAGTTAACACTAATGGCAGAACTGTTTCTATCACAAGACTCTGCTGAGGCCTTTCTTCCCATCTGCTCCTTACCTCATAGGCTCGAGAACCAGTGATACTTGCTAGGTGCTGTGGTCCCCCCATGGCTTTCTCCAGAGCGCTGCACTGGGAAGCTGTGCTAGAATCCATCCAGATGGGGCTGTTGCTGACAGAAAAACAAGCCTGCAACGAACAATATCCTTTAGTAAGTCTGATCTCCAAGAAGTCCCTGCTAGAGTAATAGCAATACAGCGGACCTACATATCAGCTCACAGTTCAGTTCTCTGGCGTGCCTTCTGGTCCCCTCTCAAGGGGAAAGGAAAGCAGATATCGGGCAGCGTGTTGGTCAGTGGGGGAAAGCTGAACCCAAACTTCACACCAGAGGGAAGCAACAGGCTTTTT
The DNA here is from genome assembly GCA_013400195.1 of Aramus guarauna. NCBI lineage: Eukaryota > Metazoa > Chordata > Aves > Gruiformes > Aramidae > Aramus > Aramus guarauna. The sequence goes on along the minus strand of VXBL01005405.1, from coordinate 71,788 downwards.
CTGCTGTTACTTGACCTAATCTGCAGCATGATGTGTATTTCACACACCCTGCAGCACGATGTCTCAGTACATTTGGCTCAGTATGGTAGCCAAAGCCCCAAGCCCTTTTCTGCAAGTTCAGCCTCACTTTTTAGAACTCCTCTCTAAACAATCAGATTATCTTTCCACAGCTCTACCAACAGATTTCTCCTTAATGACTGGCATAACCATTTGGAAGTGCAACTGAGGCTTAGTACATCACTGGAAAGCATTTTAATTCCATTTCCATGAGCTTTGCACAGATGAGGTATTTCCAAAATTAATCATTTAACAGACCAGTTACACAAATGCCTCCCTTTCAACATACAACTGTCCTTTCCGATCTTGAAGGAAGGAAGGTAAGGGTCTTCAAAAGGAAAGTTGATTCCTCCCTACTTTTCTTTTCAAATAAAAGTTTGTCAAGTCTATGTTCAAAATTTACCAAACACACACACACACACACACACAATGTTGAGGTTCAACAATGTGGGTGCTAGGAGTTTGTGTCCACACAGGATTACACTTCTGCCCTTTCAGAGGTAAGTGTAAACTGGTCTTTTTTTTTTTTTTTTTTAATATTTTCTAATGAAATTGCAGGCAATGCAAGGAAACTCAGGTACAATAGTATTTTTCACCACAATTTTTTGTTAATACAAGTATATTAAAAAATGCGAAATATTTACAGGTTGTTTCCAAAACCATTATGTTTCCTAAAAGAACAAACAGGCTGTTATTCTGGCACAGAGATGCTCTGGGAAGCCCACTGGCACCTGTAAGCTTTTAAAGCAGTATATGTTGTCACTCAGGAGGAAAGGAAATGTCAAAAGCCCTGGAGCTGACAGAATAACCAATGCATTTCACTTCATGCCACAGAGGTGGGCAACTCAGCCAAACAAGAGGAAAGGTTTGCAAGCAGAAAAGCAATGTGTAAGGATCAGAAAAAGGACAGTACAGCTCTCCCTTCAGAGCTCTTTTATGCACGTTACCTTTAGCGACTGATGTAAAGGCAATTCGGATGATGCATTCTTCAAAATTTGGATGCTTCCTTTTTTCCAGTACACACTCCCATGTTGCTGTAGAAAGTACAGAAAGAGAAAATGGAGATGTCTTCCCAAGCCACGAAGTTCATATCCTGATCTGAATTTCAAACTCTAAGGGACAGAGAACTCTCTCCAAACTAGAAGCAAAAAAATGCACTTTTTCAAATCAAGTGCTGCATTAAAAGACTCTTTAAGACTGAGCAAAGCATATACTAAACCAGAAAATGTAGCAGTCAAGAGACAACGATGATTTTGAACTACAGCAACTTCTAGTGGGAACTATTATTATACTGCTAATGGCATTAGATACTTCTTCGAGGGCTCTCTGAGCTGTAGCCAGGGTCCACAGTCAAGACTGTTAGTTCTGTGCTGCTTCAGCACCGCTCCCAGATTCTTCAGGTACATGCCTGCCCCAGTCACCACTAACAGACTGCAAAATGTTGGGAAAGTTATATAAGCTCCATCTCTCAGGTGATTTCCTCAAACCAGGTATCTCTAGTTATGCATCTGCAGGACACCCTCAGCAAACTGCAAAGCACCATCCAGTGACCTGGGTGCATCAAAAACAGCATGACCAGCAGGTCGAGGGAGGTGATTCTGCCCCTCTGCTCTGCTCTGGTGAGACCCCACCTGCAGTACTGCCTCCAGCTCTGGGGTCCCCAGTACAAGACAGACATTGAACTGTAGGAGCAAGTCCAGACGAGGCCACAAAGATGATCCGAGGGCTGGAGCACCTCTCCTCTGAGGACAGGCTGAGAGAGTTGGGGTTGTTCAGCCTGCAGAAGAGAAGGCTCCAAGGAGACCTTATAGCACCTTCCAGTACCTAAAGGGGCCTACAGGAAAGCTGGAGAGGGACTGTTTACAAGTCACGGAGTGATAGGACAAGGGGGAATAGCTTTAGACTCAAGGAGGGTAGATTTAGATTAGATATTAGGAAGAAATTCTTCCCCATGAGGGTGGTGAGGCACTGGCACAGGTTGCCCAGAGAAGCTGTGGATGCCCCGTCCCTGGAATTGTTCAAGGCCGGGTTGGATGGGGCTTTGGGCAACCTGGTCTAGCGGAGGGGTGTCCCTGCCCATGGCAGGGGAGTTGGGACTAGATGGTCTTTGAGGTCCCTTCCAACCCAAACCATTCTACAATTCTATGACCCACCGATAGTTTTGATGACACCAAGTGCACACAGAACCCCCTGGGCACAGAGTACTTGACCAGTGTCATCCAGATTGTATTTCACATCTATCTGCCATTTCTGCAGACAATTGAGACCAAGTTTGTGCCTTCTTTGGGACAAACGCTGCCACATCAGTGCACCTCCACAGTGATCTGCAGCATAAAGACAAGGTACTTCAAAGAGAAAAAGGAGAGAGACAATGTGGGTTGGAAGGGGGCAACTAAATGAAACCTGTTTGATCTGAGAGAATCTGAATATACCACCAAGTCGATATCCCCAACTTGTTGGAGGACGAGTGAAATAAAGGGAATACAGGCAATCTGGAAATGCACTCTCCTTTTTCACTCAAGTAAGTTGGGGTTACTTGGCAGTCCCCAACTTCTGTTCCACTGAAGAATTCAAAACAGAGCCTTGATACTGGCTATGATTTTCAGACACTTTGCTCAGACTTTCAACTGAAATCAATGAAACATGGAGATCAAAGCAAGAGTTTTGATTAACTAGTCCCAGATATATCAAGATGAGTAACTTAAACATTATGTGTCAGAATTAGCTATCACTTTGGTGCTGTCCTCACCCTGAATATCATCTGTGGAAGTTATAAAAGACTTCCTTGTTTCACCAGAGCACTAGGAGACTGGCTAACTGACTAAATGTCAGGATGGGTTTCATAAATCTCAGAAGAAAGGCATTATGCACTACAGGCTAAATCATGGCAGCATCTTTGTCATTTCTGCATCAAAGACCATCATCATTTGGCTTTTGTCATTCATAGGCAGATATCTGTCTTAGCCAACAAAAACTGTGCTCAACAGGATGTTACTATGCCTTTAGCAAACTGCACTCCTTGCTATTTTTCCTACCGCATTTCCACAAACACCTGGATATGCTGAAATTCAGAATGACCCCAGACATTTCATAATCTGTATATACAAAGAATTTAAACAACAGGAAACCAATATGCACTACACTGATTGAAACAACTGCACTGTAACCTCATCCTCCCCTCCCACGACATTCTAGTGATGGCTTCATGTGCTTCAGGTTTTAAGATTCACCTGAGGAATGTGTCTTTTAATGGACACATATAGAAGCTTTGGTCTTACCTGATGTCAGTATGGTATTCTGCAATACAATTTTTAAATGAAATTTATCATTATACCTTATACTCTATTGAAAAAATATAGTAAGACTGATTTTATAGTTTATAAACTAACCTGTCCAGCACCAGACAAAGCTCTGACTTGAGAGAAGTTAAAGCCCGAAGACTTCATCTTTTCCAAAATCATATCCAGAGCCTGTAAGAACAAACAGAATCAAGAATGACTGTAACGAGCTATCAAATTATGCATACTCACAATCTCTGGAATTAAACAGTAAATTCATGTCATCACTGATAAGAGTTCATTGGCAGATAATGAAAAATTAGCTAATGACTACGGACTTCTCAAGAAGCTGCATAAATTAATTTACTAAGAGTCCATAAAAGAAAAGTTGAATCACAGAGGGGAAAAAAAGATTTTTTAAACAAGCTGAATCACAACGATCCATTCTTTGAAACCTAAATAAGAGGCAAGAGTTAAAGAATTCCAATTCATTAAAAAGCTACTTTTAAGAGTGCCAGACACAAAGCAACATTATCTTTTTCTGTTCTCACTTTTGGAAATCTATGAAATCTTAATGGGGTGCACCCTGCACCCCATCCAACAAGATATTAGGTATCTTCAAAACCACTGCCCCCAGTATCAGCTGAAAACTCAGGGTCTCTTTAATATAAGGCTAATTCAAGTGAATTTTAGCACTTTAAGCACCTAGGTTAATTTTTTTCTTGCCACATTTTCCTGAAGTTTAAACCCAAAAATTAATCTATCTTTACATAATCTCATTCAGATCAGCATCTCCCAGACTATCTCGACAAATGGACCACTGCAAAACTTCAAAGTTTCCCAGGAAACATCATATACCTATATCATTGTATTATTAATTTAATAATTACAACTGTTCCTGTTTATTATAGTTCAAAAGACCAACGGCAAGCAAATTTACCAAACCTTTGTCAACAACTGCGGATCACCAGCTGGGAGTTCTGTGACCTTTCAAATATCTTAACTATTCAAATCACACTAGTAAGACAAATTTAAATAGTACCATGTGAGAGCCAGTGTTGCAGAATCTGCACAGAAGCAAGGAAGGCCTTCTTTTAAAATAGAAAAGAACGTTGTATTTCAAAATAAAGACCAGTCAAAGTGACTACGATCACTGAATACATCGCTCTTTAACCACTTACCAGTTGAGACATCAATCGGTTAGCAAAGCTTACTCTAAAAAATAGTGGAAGTAACCTGGATACTACAAAACCACAGATTTAAGCAAGGCAAAGTGACAGCTACCCCTTTTGTGTATGAAACAAAAAGAATAGTCTTTTTCCAAAGGAAGGAAAGTCAGGAAAGGATTTGTCACACGAAGCATGCTATAATAGTAAAGAGTGAAGAAACGAACAAACAAACCCCTCAAAATGTTAGTAACTTCCACTCTGTTTGTTGATAACATTAATATTTGCATACCAAAGACACAGAATAACAAAAGAAGCAGAATACAAGCAAAAGGACTATGTTGATTTGAATGATGACTTTCACTATTGCTTGGAATACATTTCCATTTCAGTAACAGCAAGGAAGGAGAACTATATAAAGCTTGTTCATACCTTTACCCACATTAGCACAGGAGAAGTGACTGTCAGTCTGTCACTGTGAATATAGACTCCACCTTGAGTCCTACAGAAAAATGGTATTTTCTCTTGGTAAATTCAGCAATTTTTTCCCCAACAAGTAAAGTTCTTCAAGTTTATTAATAACCAAAGAGAGTTTGCAATGCTTTTATGTTAAAAGCGAGGATACGATCAGTGTTTGAAACCTGCAAAAGTAAAAGCCAGCTCCTAGGAGGTGACATAAGAGATGTTTGACCCAATTGCAAGGTAAGTAAGTTGCAAGGAAAGGCTCTGATCCTGAAGTGAGATCTGTGACAGATTCCACTGCTGACACTGCTCACTGGCTCCATGCAATTCATAGTTATTTCTAAGTTTCCTAACTGTCACCATTAGTTGCTTGAACTTAGAAGATGAAATTCAATTTTTGCCATTAAAGCATCAAGTAAATAAGTGTACTTCATTGCAACTTGTGACCATAGAGGATGACATTTGTAAATTCTAGTCTATTAACTGAAGTAAACAAATACTGTCATTCCACAACTTACTGTGAGATTTGGAACCACTGAATTTGTCTCCAAATGCCTTTTAGAAGTTACCCTCCTGCAATTTACTTGCTGTTATCACAGCATTCCACCCTGACACAAAGGTGGTGCTTACTTCTGTGTCCCAAAAAAGAAACAGCCACGTCCACAAGTCTGAAGTCCCAACAGAAAAAAGTATTGGTTTATTTATACATAATACTTTGGGGTAGACTTTTAAAATTTATTTCCTGTTGGGAGTTCTTGCGTATTTACATACCAAGGAAGGCAAGAGCATATACTACCCTTGCCAAGTAAGAAACATGAACATGGCATGAACGTTTTCCATGCCTCCACACATATCAGTGAGACCAAATAGTGCAACAGTCCCCCTCCCCCAATCTCCAAAGTTCTAAATTATATTATTCAAGTAAAATATAAAAAGCCTTACTTAAATTCCGGAAGGTCTTTATCAAAATGAACATTATCCTCATAAATGACTCTCAGCTGTTCATCAATAGCAATGACTTTCAGCTAGAAGATATAAAACAGGATGTTAATAAAAATTAACAGTAATTAAATAGCACTGATAACTCATTCATAATAATTCAATTCCCACAGACAAAATGGGAAAGAAGATCACCCCAATCCATACAACTTGCTGGAAGCATAGGCACAATTTTACATTAAGCAAGTTATTAGGTGAATTTCCAGCATGCCACCTCTTCAGCAACATGTATACTTGTTTGCTTGCATTTCCCCCACCCTTCTTCTCTCTCCTTAACCACACAAGATCGAGATGCAGGCATATGCTAAAGAACAGCAAACAAATTACCAGGTTCATAGCTTGCATCATGACAAGCAATTTTTCCAATTTCTCCAAAAACTACAGTATCTTAGGTTAAAGATGCCATATTCTTTTTTTTTTTTTTTCCCTCTGCATTTTTTTTTGTGGGGTTTTTTTTGTTGTTGTTTTTTGGGTTTTTTGTTTGGTTTTTTTTTGGGGGGGGGGGGGGTGGTTTTGTTGTTGGTGGTGGGTTTTTTTGGTTGTTGTTGTTTTTTGCCCCATCTAACCAGGGAACCTAACAACCCTTAGGATACCTTGAGGACCTTCCCTGCTCCCCAGATGGTGAGTAATCCAAACTACCACTCTGGCAAAGCTCACAGGACATTACACAAGTGTATTCTCAGCTTCTGCAACATTTGGAAAGTGACCTCCCAAACAGGTAACTCCATAGCTGAGCCTTCCTGTAAGCACAAACTAGAAGAATACCACAGCCTTTCCTCCTCTCTCTTCACTCAAGTTCACCTAGTACAGAAGAAAAACATGAACAGCCTAGAAGTGAGAAGGTAGCTCACATTCTGCACGTTTCAACAAGGGAGAGAGTGCAAACTGTTGCTAAAGGAACAGGGGGTGGGGGAAACAAAAAAAAAACCCAACAAACCAAACCTACAAAGACTGTCTCAAAGAGTTGTATTGAAATAACAAGGCCATCCCCATTTTAGCCATACTAATGTAGGGCCATGATTTATGGACTGGCACAACTCATTACCAACCTGATGCCCTGTGCTAGCTTAAAAATGGCTCTGACCCACTGCAGCTTAATTGGCTTTCTGCTTGCAGCATGCCCCCTTAAAAAACACTCCATCAACCTAACCTGGATGTGTCTTTTCAAGCTCCCAAACTTCAGCACTGCCGTAATGAAGTGATTTATGCTCATACGCTTATTTTAAATATACTCAGGCCTACGCACAACTTGGGCAGTTTGTATTCACAGTGTATGAATACCCAATTGTGCTGATAAATCAGAATTTCAAGAAACAACCTGAGCATCCAGGTTCACAATCCTACTAATCTGGATTCTCACGAGGACAGCGGAAAAGCTGGATACAGGTGCAAATCCCAGCTCCCAGCCTGCCTGATGCTGCAGGCAGAGACGTCTCCGTGTACAGAAAGGCCAGAGAACTCCTTTCCAGGATTAACGGCGTCCCTAGCAGGATGGGGAAGCAGGACACGTTAGGACAGGCAGCTTCAGACAAGAGATGGGACCAAAGGGACGAAGGGACGGAGACGTGCACAGCTGGGCACTGTGCCCGTGGCCCACGGAAGCCTTAAACCACCTGAGGCGCTGGAAGTACTTTGCCTCTGCTGCGGTGGGGGCTGGCGTGGGTGCACCCTCGGCACCGAGCACGGCATCAGGCACGGCCCGGGCTGGCCCTGCTCTGAATGAGGAAACCTGCAAACCAAGCCCGTCGCTGGGTGGGGGAAAAGAGGCGATGAAAGCCGCTGGAGAGGAGGAGGAGGAGGAAGGAAGGAAGGCCTGATCACCCTCCGTGCTGCGGGGCAGCACAGCGGCAGGTCAGCGGGCCGCGATGGCGGGCGGGCCAGTCCGGGCCTCACCCCTTGCAGCTCCCCGAGGCCCGGCTGGCTGCAGCCGCCCGCACCCTCCCCCGCGCTTCGGACCCCCGGCGGCGGCTGCTTGCAGCGGCCCCAGGACAGCCAAGCGCCGGGCAGGCCCCGGGGCTGCCCCGCCGGGCCCGGGCCC
>VXBL01005405.1:0-63537 GCA_013400195.1 Aramus guarauna | reverse complement strand
GCCTCCCCGGGCAGGAGCCGCCAGGCCGGCCGTGCGGAGCGGGGGTACCGCAGTTAATGAGTGCTCAGCGCACAGGGGCCGGGCGAGCGCGACTAACCCCTCATCGCTCCCTCAGACGGAGCGGCCCGTGCGAGAGCTGCGGGGCAGGGAGAGGCTCCGACGGTGCCTTGCTCGCTGCCGGGACCCCGGTAACGGCGGCTAGTGCAGGGACCGCCGGTGCCGAGGCACTGAAGCAGCGGTACAGTGACCGCCCGGCCNGGAGGAGGAGGAGGAAGGAAGGAAGGCCTGATCACCCTCCGTGCTGCGGGGCAGCACAGCGGCAGGTCAGCGGGCCGCGATGGCGGGCGGGCCAGTCCGGGCCTCACCCCTTGCAGCTCCCCGAGGCCCGGCTGGCTGCAGCCGCNGCGGTACAGTGACCGCCCGGCCCACAGAAACTAAACAAAACAAAACAAAAAAATTCAACCCACAGGCCAAAGGAATTCATAGGATTTTAATATTCTATTAATATGCACCAGTCCTGCTGCAGTATCGGTCTGGTTTGCACAAACGAATGCAGTATTCCATAAAAAAAAAATAAATGCAGAACTTACTTTGGCTGACGTTCTGTCCTCTGGTTTGCTTTTTAAGTTGGGAGGGTTTGGGGAGGTTTTAGGGTTTTGCATTACCTGCCATAGCCTGTGACAAGCAAAGTGGAATTGCTTAATCAAAAGAAGGCTCATCTAAAACACGCTTTCATTCTGCAATCAAGGTGGTATCTCAGCAAAGCCTTAATGAAGTCAAATAGGTTTTGCATGCCCAGGATCTTAAACTGTTTTAACAGTACAAATACTTCATCTGAAATGCCCTTTAAATGATAAAAATATGACTAAATTTTGTCATATACTGAACATTTTAAATGCAGTTTAAATATTCCCAGTGATTTCCCAAAGCCCTAACTCCCGTAGGTTTATGCTTTTAAGATTTCTACTTATTATTGCAAAGAAGAACCTTTAAAAGATTCATCCTGAAGACTCCCAACCTACAATGCAAACATTCTAATGTACGTACTGCCTTTTAAACCAATCTTACTCTATCATATCACCTTTGAACATTCCGTATTGAGACTACCTGTATTAGAAATGTGATCACAAAACCTTTAAATGACAGGGTTTAAATTAAAGTTGTCTGAAAAATACTCAAAATGTGGGAATCCCTTCAAATGCATAGTGTTGTTGGCCTGCATTTTAGTATCTAATCCTGCACATTTATCCGAATAGTTTGCAATCAGGAAACATCCCAGTGAAATAAGTGGAAGTACCAGTCCTTTTAAACATAAATGTACATAGAGTTGTCACCCAGTTTGTAGTTTTTTTCTTTAAATCAGATGGCCACCAGGTAGCAGAGCGATTTCCCTGCCCCTAAGGAGCTCGTGCTGGATGGACCTGTCCTGAAAAAAGGTCTCACTTCACCAAGAGAAAAGGAAATAAAGTTTTTAAAATGCTACCAAGAACTATTTCCTTAGAGGAAAAGCAGTCTCTACGTGTTATTTGATCTCCGCTAAGAATCAATTATATTCTTCAGCAATCAGATTGGAAGAATAGTCCTGAATAGCAAGAAATACCTTGCTGTAAATAGCACAGAAAAGTTGGGGCTGGAATAACCACCCTTGTCTTATCAGATCTCCTTAAATTAGGAACAAGGGTGCAAGACAATGGGGTAGGAGCATCCACTCAAGGGCAGAGTGGGAATGTTAATGTTGCTACTTTCACTCTTCATGTTTTTCTAGAGAAAACCTAGTCCCTCTCACTTTTCTAACCCAGTCACTGATGCCCATCCTTCCATCAAGGCGGTGTTCTCTCAAATGTAGCTGTTTGTGTAGGGAAAACGCGCGTTGCTGCTGTTCTTTCTGCACTAAAGTTTATGCTTGGCAGATACTACCATAACCTCCAAAATTGTTTCTTGAAAGCAAATGAGGTTTCGCTGTGCAGTTATCAGGGAAGCTGCAGTCATGTACTAGTGATGCTTTAACACTGACACATCCAGAATTTCCAGAGGGGATGGACAAAATGCCGTTTATAATTGAAATGTCACCACTGCAGATTAACAGCTTGAGGCAGAACATGGATTAATCACTGAAGACACAGAGAGCAGGGTAAAGGGAAAAGCAAGTTTATTCCCTTTTTCCTATTAACTAGTTTCTGACCTGATGGAGAAGCAATACTTCCATGCTCTCCTAGGCCCTTGGCTGTTTTGATAAGTTATAACCAGTATGTCAATTAATGCATTTTTTTCCCCTTCCCCCACTGTCAAGTTAACTTGAACTGCACATTCATTTCAATTCATTGCAAAACAGAAATTAACTGTGATCCATATTCCTACATACTGAGATTTTTCACGTTTTATCCTCACTTTGAGTATTAAAATCTGCCTCTGATCTCAGCTGCACCCTGACATAAACTCAGATTTAACTGCATTCTTCAGCTGTACACAGGTGAACTCCTTCGAAACCAGTGACAGCCTAACTACCATGCTTCATTATCATCGCATCATCTTCGACATGCCAACAAGCTAGAGAACAGATAGCCCAGACCTTTGATATAAATTAGGATTCATTTATTGACAGCAGTCCAGCTATCCTGTTTTACCCTGGCTACATAATTTAATGGGATGTGAAAACACTCACATCTTCACAGGAAGTAACAGAAGTCCATGGGCAACTACAAAGCTACCAATCCTTTTACTCCCAGCAGTAGATTTTGGGCATCTAACTAGTTATTTTAAGTAGCAGGGCAGCCAAATATTTCTAAGCCCCAAACAGGTATTTCACATTGGTACATGAGCACAGGTTAGCATAGCAGAAACAACGGGACAGGTAAGAGGCACTGCACATACAGACATCAGTTATGCACATGCAGTCCAACCGCAGCAGCCCACGTTGGACCTAGGACTGTTAGGCCTGCTGGCACAATTATCCTTTTCCCAATAAGAAATCTTTAATTAGCCTCAGAAACGTTAAAACATACTAAGCTGGGTCAGAAAAATGCCAGCCTATTTATTGAGTAACCTGACAGTCACATGCAATGCTGCTAATTAGGTGGGAGATGTTTACAATGTTAGGCACCAAGTAACACAACAATAACACATTAACACATCACCTTAAAAAAAAAAATCTCAGCTTGAGCACTAGATCTGCCTACTGGAAAGATATCTGAACAATGGCAATGCTCTAAAGGTCATTCCCTTTCTACTTAGCATTGCAGGTACTCTTATCACAAAGTCTCCAGCAATGTTTAACCAAGTTAAACCAAGATAATATAAAATACCACACTACTGTATATTAAAAGGTGAAGTTGCTGTTCTTTTTATTGAGATGGCATTGTAACACCAAAAATGTTTTCCTTTCCCTAAATAACGTGCTTACCTGTTGAAGTTACTTTTGCACGTGAATTTGTGGTAACCATTGTTTGTCCATACCTCCAAATGCTGTAGAGTCTCATTATTCACTCTGTAAGAAGAAGTACTTCATGTTTAAAAGCAACGGATTGAGGTGGCAGTTACCCACTGTAACTTTACTGGCTGTACTGTGACCGGATGACAGTATGTATAAAGATCCAGCAAAAGCCCTATGCATGACTTCCACAAGACAGTTGTTACATAGAAACTGAAGACATGGCTTATTTAGGTATAGTAATTATTCCATAAATAATTGGTTGATTGTATTTTGACACGTGTGCATTCAGAATCTCACGTGTGGCAATGCATTAACCAATGAAGGCCCTTTACAGAGACCTCGTGAAGAATTGGTGCACGATTCCACACAAAAGCATATACATGCATGTGAACAATGGGTACAAGAATTTAAATGATGGCTCAACCACACAACCTCAATTATACTGTCAGTTTCATAGGCATTGGTCAATTTGCAGCTTTTATTTAATCATGTACATAAAATTCTCCAATTTCACGTCTATCCAATTCAACAGAACGTGTGTTGACTTCAGTGGGTACTGAATCAGGCACTGTGGAATTGTATCTGGTTTTACGTACTCTAGTTTTACAGATGTAATTTCATTGACTCAATTAGGCTACTAGTGATTATGAAGTGCAGTACAAATTCCTCATGAGATCTCTGGGTGGAAGTGAAGGATGTTTCTGAATAGCAAATTATTTTTAGGATACTTTCCTCCCCTGCACTGATTTCAAGTTCATATTCATTCTGACAATAGTAATAGTACTTAACCATCCTCTTTGGAGGACTATCTTAACTAGAGTCATTTGCAAGGCTTATTAAAGTTAACTTATACACCCGACAGATTTCCTTGAAGATGAATACTGAAGTGGTTTGTTTCCTAATGCTCAAAAGCAAATATCTCAGAAGCAAGATGTTGTCATCCAGATAAAACTTTTCATTAACAACAGATTAACCAGTTCTTTCATGCTGTACTTGATTCTTATCAAACTCCACTTACAGATAAGTACATTTTATTGATTAAAAACAATCAAAGATAAACTCATTCCTACTCAAACAATGGAAAACAGTGGAAATTAATAAGGGCCAAGCCTTGCACTTTTCAGCACCATCCTGCAAGGATCAAAAATCATTTTGCAATCAAGAATCAAAATCATGTAGTTCACGGGTGGAAAAAAATCAAGGCAGAAAATTTATATAACTTATTCAATTTGGTTTAGACCCTGCTTGAAATTCTCCCAGAGTTCCTATACGCATATTATGTCAGTTGGGAGAATGAATAAACACAGGCTGCTGCCACCTCCCAGAGCTGTTGCCATCTAACTTCACGGGTAGGAAACAGTTGGAGAAGTAGCTGGTATAGAAAAGCAGTAGCAGTACCAGAAATGTGCACTCTGCTAATCAGTAACTGGAATTTAAGACATCTGTAGGATCAAGGAAGCTTCAATGAATTTCCAGAATCCTCTGAAGAGGACTACTGAAGGCCATTCAGCTGCCTCTCACCCTGTTCTCATGGACAGTCTTACGAGGTCAAAATGGAGTAAACCTAACCATCTTGCTTGTCACACTAATTTAACAAACCCAAGAACTAAGATGGAAGCCAGGGAAACTGTAAGGGAAGATGTCAGGGTTCATTTGTTTAAAATCTCTGACTGGTAAATAGCTTTAGTTTCTTCTTAGACTCAACTCTGCACAGTCATTTCAAAAAGGGAATCTCAGAAGTTCCCAGGGGACAAGGACAGCAGAACTACAAAATGAACAACTCCTGACCCTAAATTTTGGATGTTGATTGTTTGCACAGGGGGAGTAACATTGCAGACAAACAACAGAGTGAGCAGACCTCTAACAGAGCAAATTTCAGCATTTTAGTTTACTTTCCACAGCAAGTAATACTCCAAAGGAAGATTATTTAATCCTCAGCACCAACAGAGTCAGGACAGAAAAATGGAGGGGTTTAAACTGCTTATGCCAGGCACAAAAAGCACACACAGAACATCTGCTGCATTTAACTCCTCACAACCAGCACAATTCAATTTGACCTAGATGAATCCAGTGACTTCAGCTTGACCCCATTTACCACGTGCAAAAAAAGAAAAAAAAAAATGTGGTTCTGCAAAGGGAATTGGATGGCACCAAGTTTCCCAACACAGGCAAAGCCAGGTAGGTGAGTACTAAAGGTAAAGCACAGGATGAGCAGTATGAAATCCTCTGCGCTGACTTGGTGTGCTGGATTTAAGCCTTTACAGACAACCAGACAGAGGGCAGGATCAGAGATGCTGGAGTTCACCACTGGACTTGGAGCAATCTGGGGGTTTCTACAGCTTCTACCTCGTTCTAGGGACACATGATTTGCAAAACCCCTCCAGATCACTAGGGCTGGATCAGTGGTACAGGATTCAGTCACTTGGGAACCTTAGGAATCTAAGGAATAGAAATTTGGCAAGCCGTTTCACAGCCTGTACTAACCAGGCAACCTTCTCAAACCAGTTAACAAAATAACATTCCTGATTTTTGATATATAGATATGATACATACCTACCTACACACACACTACCTAATTATATTTGCATAAAGACCCCAAGGGATAAAAGGGGAAAAGAGAATCCTATCAAGGAAATGCGAAGGTGGACTTTACCAAACCTTCAGAGGGCCTTGAAGGCCAGCTGGGCCCACCCTCTCTTTGACAGACCTGAACCCTTTCATGTCCGAAAGCACATGAAAGTTCAGATCAGAAGAAACAACTTGAGATCATACTGAAAACTTGCATTGTAGACTCCTTCATCCCACTAGCATGGACATACAGAGAGCACCAAAAAAATAATCTTGCATCATCAGAAAGTCCTGTACTCTATGTAACCAATCCCCAAATGTGGCATGCTTCAAGGTTGTGCTTCCAAACAATAGACATATACATGCTCTTATCAAAAATCCCATTAAAAAGTAAACTTTTTCAATTACTATTGATTCTACTAATATTGTCTGGTACTCAAATAATAGCAGCCACCCTGTTTCTACCTTTTTTTTTTTAATTACCTGTTCTAACAATAAAATAGTCACTTTCTAATACTTCAAGACTGCATTTAAATAAATAACCCCCACCACCACTACAGAAAGCTAGGGAGAGGGGATTATCACAGTCACTTTGATTTTCCTTCTCAGTGCCAGTTAAAATCTACAGATATTTGTATTCTACCTTTGTAACCTGCATGAACAGTGTTGGACACGTCTATAATTCTGCACATGAACAACATGAATAATCATATATACCTCTGGTCTCAGGTGTGCCATAAAATCCAGTGTTACAGGAAGTGCATTCGGTCAGTTAAACATTATGAGCATTTTAAATTATCTTTAAATTAACAATTATTCCTATAAGGTCCTCCAAACAATTTCTTAATAAAAAACTAATTTACTACTCACAAATTAATTAGTATGAGATAAAATTAGTTGCATCTTTTTAAATGAGATTTTGCAACCAAGGTCAAGGGCAGTAAACATCTACTTCAAGTTCTAAAAGCCATTGCTTTTGGTTTATGAAATATTTTCACTTTTTTTTTTTTTTTCCTCGAGGAAATGAAGAATTGCTTCCATTGTGTGATGGAAGAATAGAGTTAAGGGAAATATGGCACTTCAGACTTCAGCACTAATCAAACAAAAAAAAAATAATCATTCACAGACGACGTTTTTGACAGGAGTTTGTTCAATTACAGAAAGACAAGTCTTTACACAAATCTACTCATAATAATAAATTTTCAGAACCTATAGTACCATTAGGAAATACGTGTGCCAGTGTTAGGAAATGGCTTGACTGTTTATATTCCTCGGCAACCTACAAGCCAAATGAGGGCCTCTAACGTTTTAGGACTAAGGCAAAGATAGTCATATCACTCCAATAGTGCCACCTGCTGCGGATTTTAAAAGTATACAGTGGTCTGAAGATCCAAGTAACTCAATTTAAAGGAGACCAAGTGACTGACTGATTTAAACAGAAGTCATAACTTTGTTGTATGACAATATGAAAAATTAATATTTATTTTTAATTAGTAATTCCCAAACAAGTTAGGGGTACAAAGGAAGTTGTTCCGCTATGGTATAAGAACAGAACCCACAGGTAATCCATTCCAAAGTTTATGTCAGTGGCATAACAAGGATTACATCAGCTCGCTATACAGCAAACCCATAATTAACCCTATGTACTTTGCGATAGATCTAGAACCCATTTTATGAATCATATCCTGGTTGCAAATTATTCACAAAACACGTACAGATATGTGTGTATTACACACGCATGCACGCCTTGATAGCAAAGAATAGACACACAAACATATATATACACCTCTTGAGACTGAATCGAGATGCCCTGTTCACAAGCTTTCCCTGTAAAGGAAAAACTGCAACGTATGTAGGATTGGCTCAGCAAAACAAAAGCTAATTCTGTTCCTGGTTCCAGCGATCTGCTGTCCCACCTGGACTCATTCACTTCATTTCATTGCGCATCTGGTTTCTATTCCCGGTTTCTGGTTTTACTGCTTATCCATGCAACTGTTTGGGAAGAGACTGCCTTGGATAATCTGTTTGCATAACTGATGACTTTTCCATGATCCTGAGGGAATGGTACAGCACAAATAATTAATAATAATAAATTCTGATCAGATACAAACTCATTATTCTTTAAATGTCATTTGAATGAGAAGTTAAGTGTACATCTTTTGAGACAGAGCCTACATTTTATTTTCAAGGATGCTATCCTGGTAATTCTTTCTGCAACACATCCTCAGGATGCAGAAGTCACTTTCACAGGAGGTCAATGAGTCAAATAGTGTGACTGGAATTTTAAAAAGGTTGGGTAACTTTTATGACCATTAATAACGTTTGTATTGAATGCCAACTCAAACTGTAATGAGGTTAATTAAATCTCCTGCCCCAATGTATAAACCGACTGCCTGAAGGTCCAAAGGAGGGCTCCAAGTGCCAACAACTCCAAACAAACACCAAACAAACAAGGCAACTGAGGTACTCCTTTCTACAGAGCACAAGGCGTTTGTCACTACTGAAGGCTGAATATCAAAGTAGATGTACCAAAGCATCAGAACAACTCTAACATGACATGTGCTGTTTCTAGGGTCAAGAGGGAAGCTAACTTGAAGAGCATCTACAGTGTCTGACAAAGTATTATGTTTACTGTTCCTTCCCTGGCTAAGGCAGGAAAAGACTGCAGTTGAAGAAGGCAACATGATTTGCAAGACACAGGCATATTGGGAAGGCAAAAAACAATTATTATTAAGTGAATTACAGCAGACTTACACATGTGAGCCTGCTGAGCCTTGCCAGAACTCTATGCACTGCACAACTAGAGTCATCACCTGCGTACACACAGCTTCCAAAGGGATTCCCAAGATCTGCAGGATTTGAGCCTGATTCAGTGTATCATTTATGATGCAAATCTTGACATAATTTCTGCCAGTAACTGCAAAAATACAGCATTCCTTCCACACGCTGCCCTTTCACAATGTTTTTTATGCAACATTTTTCACTGCAAGGAACCTAGCAGATGGACAATTCTATTAAAACTGTTTAACTGCCTTATTTTTTCATATACTACTCTCTTGAGCCCTGGCAACAGTATCAGACAGACCTATTTCAGGAAGAGAAACTTGCAGTTCATGGTCTGGACATAATCTCATATTTTATTTGACATGCTCAAAAGCAATGTATTTTTAAAATTTTTGCCTCATTATTAGACAATACTGTAACATGTATGTTAAGTTTTAAACTGTGGCATACCATGCATTTGAAGAGTTTGTGCAATTCTCAGTAAGGAAATGATTATTTCTATAGTTTATTTCATGTCATAGGAAGGCAGAAAAACTGAATGAGTCAGAGTAAAGCATCCCTGTATCCCCAGCCTCCCAAGTGCCATTGGCATATACCGTTTTGACTCTGCACCCAGGCCTGAGTACTTGTAACACATTCTTAAAGGGAAGCAATAAGCACAAAATTATTAAGGTATAACATATCCTCCCCTCCCATCCCACTGCCCCACAAGTGGCAGAAAGAATGAAACTGGATGAAAGTTAAGGGAGAGTGGAGGGGGAAAGACCCAAAATAAATTGAAAGAACTACTGTCTTGGGGAAGTCACCATGACAGCATCTCTAAGAACTAACATTGCTACATGAACCAGCATTACCTTTGTGCACCTGACTGCGTTCAATGAGGTTTTGTATTTCATTGTTTTTTTTGGCCAAGCTTCATATGCTCACAACCTTAAGTCAACATTAAATCCAACTATCCAGTTACAATAATGAACTCCGTATGCAGTAGCTCCAGACACACTGTATGGAAACGAGCTGACTGAAATCCACAACTTCACAGTAGATCACAAAACTTCTGAAAGAAATCATCACACTTAGAAAGTTACTCCTTCATTTAGGAAGATTTCAGATGCTTCATACTTGATTTGCTTTTTTGTTAATACAATGAAGGAAATGTCCTGCTTCTGCATGACTTTTTCTTCCTTGTTGGAACAGATGGTGAAGGCTTACAAATACACGACTGGTATTTTTTCAGTGACTCATACCTCAGAGCAACAGGCTTCAGATCATGATAAGCAGCCAACCAAGATGGATGTAAGCTTACTCGAGGAGCAGTATGACCACATAAAACAGAAGCAAAAACTGCAGTCACATATTATTGTATTTAAAACAGGTATGCTTATATTTATAGGAAACAATGCAAATGTAGATGTAAAGACTATTGCTTTCAATCTTGAATAACTGCTAGTTTGGGGGTTTTTTTATGCTCAGCTTTTGTTTCACTGAAAGGTGGTCTTATGTTTTTATCAATTAGCTTCATGGCAGTGAAACACTAACGTGAATTTGAAACAGATGAATGTATTTGAGATAAGGTTTTACAGGTTTTATGTCAGTAAAGTAAAATTCTAAACATGAATGGTAACTCTTACAGAAACCAGGTATTTCATGGCTATCATCAGTGTATTTGTGCAATGTGTTCTGTAACGATTGTAACATTTCTGCTCTCTTGAATGCTTCCATCAGAACAAGCAATTCTGGGTCTTCTGTCTCTTTTTCCCTTCTTTATCTGTGTAAAGAGATGTGTCCTACAAGACTACAGGAAGCAATAGCAAATATCAAGTGACTAGCACAAGTTGGGTTTTTGTTAAAAAAATAACTTATACTAACAGTCATGGCGGGTAACTAAGATACAAGCTTTGAACAAGAGGTCCCATTTTGAAAGTGTTCGCACTGCATATTGCTTGGAAAGTACCTAAATAGAAAAACAAATATCAATATGTATCATTCACCTACCTGCTACGTCAGATTTTATATAAGAAACTTCCAAATATTTTAAAGTTTTTAGTTAGACTACTGCTTACAATATTACACTGACATATTTTCATTTACTTTCTAAGTTAAAGTGATACTGAGAATACTAAGTCAATTAATGAAGCTGTTTTCTGAATTTAATTGCAATATGAAAGCATGCTTCATTCACCTCTCATATCAGTATTTAGCTCAACAAATGCAGAACTTGGGTTATTTCATTCTTCACATTTTCCTCTACATTTTTCAGCAGTTCTAGATTTCAGCTGTGTCAGACTGTATCATCAAAACAATTGAAAAACCCACATAATTATGAACTATACAACAGATTCACTTCTTAAATATTCTTTCATCCAAATGTCTAGAAATTCTTATGTTAAAAGAATTTAAATCTCTGTGAGGAAGATAGATAGTTACACAGACAGACATATACAAGCTTATTTTATCAGGTATGAAAAGGCAACTAACTTAAAGACAAAACAGCCCATCTAATCAGCTATAGCGAAAATGCAAGTTAAAGAAAGGAAGCAGAAGTCTGTATTCAGATTAAATTCAAATGAAGCTTCAGATATAATGACTGTAATCAGAGTAGATTTTTTGAAAGGACATCATTTAAAGATTAAAGACATAAGAGAGTGGGACTGCACAATTTCTGGGAAGTTTAAAATTTAGTAGGACTGGAAGTTCACATACAAATATTTTCATATACATAACCCACAATATTCACAAAACCACATAACCCACTGCACTGAACTTCTATCTTTAAACAATCTGTGTGGAAAGGATTGATGTTACTGTTAGAAGCGGTTGAAGTTTGGGTGGGGTTTTTTTTATTATGTTGAGCCCTCAATGTCCTGAAAGTTGATCTTACACATTCCTATGGTTTGGAAGCTGGGAAAACCTGTTACATAGCTCAGCACTTTGAACCTGTTTTATGCATCAGTTTCCAAGAACATGTCATGCAGAAATGAACACTGCCGCATCCAGATAGCCTACTGCCCTATACTACTTAAGTTACAAGCTTAAACTATCCAGGAATTCCAGCTAGTACCAAAAGACAGTCCATGTATGTATCCGTATTTTGTCCCAGCAGCAAATTGTTTCCCAACCTAGACGGTGAGATTATGGCTGGGCTGGGAAGGGGATGACGACAGCACCACCACAACCCCACGCATACACACAAGCTTCAGAGGCCAGACAAAAACCTCATGAGACTCAAACATCATGGAAGGACAGCACCTTTAGTCCCTCATGGACTTAAAATTCCCTGCCAAAGGTCTTCATTCTAACTAGTAAAACCCTAAATTGTTTCTGCCAGACAGACCAGCTCTCCTTCCATGATACCACAGAGATTTTGAGCATTTCAGTTTTATTGCACCACAGCTGGAATGATAACTCCAAGTTTCCTTGAGGACTTTTAGCTTTGTACGTCACTACCTGTTTGCCAGTCATGACATTTTGAACCTTCAAACAGAACTTAAGATTCTCTATCTTCTCTAGGTTTTTGACTGGTGGGTTAGTAACTGAGAAGTCACCTGGAAACAACCTTCTTCTGTTCCTTCCCCGATACACACAGCCTCATTTGTGCTTCTGCCTGTTCCCGATTATTTGAGAACAAAGAGCATGACAAGATTTGAAAGTCACCAGCTAGGGGATAATACAGCAGTGTATTCATTATTTATTGGCCAATAAGCTGAAAACCAGTATTTGCTTTAGGAATTAAATGGGAGCATTCAGCGCACACAGTCACAACAGAATAAACACTGGGGCAGAAATCTCTTCCAAGAATTTCCCAAGCTAACTTGAAATAAGATTAACTTTCATCACTCCAGGAGCTTAAAAGTATCTATTCATGATGATAGCATATGAAAAAGGCCAAATGGTAAATAACCCTGCAACAAGGCTATTATACACAATTTAAATAAATAAATAAAAAAAAAACTAAACTAAAAAAAAAACCCAAAAGAAACCAAAGATCTGTCTAATTAAAGCTTTGTTTAGAAGTGCAGAGTGCTGAATGTGTGTTAATTCAACACACAGTGGCTCAGGACTCTCACATTTCTATCAGAGGTCATTGCTCAATTTTGTGTGCCACATCTGTAGCCAAGGAATCACATCAAACCTGAATTCTCAAAACCAGTCCAGACTAATAAAATTGGACTTGATGCATTACTTTGAACACTCTGATCAACTGACGCCAGACTGTAATTCTTCTGATGACCAGTTCATAAGGTTCAAGATAAAACCTGATGCTGCCTATCAGTGCATCTTCAGCCAAAAGTGCAATTACATCCACAAGAACGTGCAAAGCTGCATCACCTCAGAGTTGCTCAGATCCTTCTCTCTTGCTTTTTTGCTCACGTACGCAGAACAGGCCCTAATTTTTGTATCTTGGTACAATACTGTGCAGAGGGATCTATTTTGCAAGTGGGCTTTCTGCAGCCACCCAAGCTCAGCTTTATTTCCTGGATAAAGTTCAGTCTTACCTTTGATTCTCACTGTTCCATGGCAGAGAAGTGTGTGTTCTTATCTCTATGAATGGTTTCATCCTAGGAAATTCTGTTAGCATACTTCATTGTATAGACATATGCACAAACACATTTATATCTCTGCACTTTGCCTGCGTTTAAGACTCCTTTCTCCTGGTAACACTGTAGAAGAGTGGAAAATGTGAGCTGATGCAATTCTCACTCTCAGAGCCATGCAGCAAAGCAGCTCTTATCAGATCAACCCTACATGGCCAACCCAGGGAGCAGAAAAAAAAAATTGCGTTGGTGGGGTTTCTTCAGCCATGGCAGCCAGACAGTAGCGAAAGCCCCTCCTTAGCCAAAGCAGTGTTGTAGAAGTTCATCTACCGCCAGGAAACCAGCTGGGTCTGACATCTTCAAATATTTCCTTGTAAAGATGTATGAAAGACACCTTTTTTTAAAGGCAGCATCCTATTTGAACTGGCTTCATTTCAAATTCAGAGTTACAATTCTTTTAAAATGGCTAATCAGATACTCTGTTTCAGAATATAACCAGCACTGCTCCATGTCTACTTTTTTCACTTTAAAATGCTTCGTAACTCATACTGCAACAGACACAGTTCCTGTAAATAAAACCCTGTAAATAAGGTCAGCTTTCTGCACAACTCCTACTTTAAACTATTATTTATACTAACTGACATATATTTCAGTAGTACTTGCAATGTCAACAGCACTGTTTATCTGTAGTGTAGTGGTTCAGTTTCTATTCGTTTTCAAGGCACACAAAGCCGGTCATGTTCAGTAATCTGATGGCTGCTGTGTGTAATTAAAGTAGCATTAGCATTTCTATCCCTAATATCTTATATATTTCTAACAGTAACTTTCATACTGATCAGATTCTCTCCCACTGTTACAGCTACTCTACACCATTCATGGAGCAAGTAGATTTTTCCTCTAAGTGATCATTCAGGCAACACTAGCATGATAAGCTATTTACTTTACACCATTTATACTAACAACAATAGTAAAATTACAGTAAAATATTAAAATATAAGCCTATATGTTAATGATCCCTAATTAAGAAAAAGAGGAAATACATTCACAACTTGTTTCATCTAAAAGCAGTCATAGTATTTTTAAGTTGTGAATGCAAACTTCAAACAGTATCAAACAGAACATTTTTGTCTTTCAAATCACAGCTCCTACCAACACAGAGCAAGTCCCTGCTCACCTTAAGAATTTTTGCTTACAAGCAAATAATTACTGAAAGTCAATTCTCAATCTGTGTTGTTAATGAGTCTTAGAGTACGGGTTAGATCAATATTGACTTGATAAATCTCCATTTTCATTTGACTAACCCTAGGGTACCATTTATGTCCTCAGAACTGTAGAACCAAGCATGAAATATTTCTACTCCATAACCTGGTATCAAAAGAACTTGCACTACTCCCAGCCACAGATGGAAAGAGTACAGATAAACTCATCTGTTAAAGCTCTTCAGTTGAGGTTATGCCACAGAAACTACATCCTTATTTTTTGCCACCATAGTAACGTGCATATGTGCATTTCTCTTGTAGGTGAATATGAATCTGTTCTCCCAGAATCAATGGTCAATGCTGTTTTAATTAATAAAAAAGTTAGAAGATCAAAGTCATTTACGGAACGTGTTCCTGTCAGAAAGGTGAGGCTGGAGATGACCAGCAGCGGCAATGTACAAGACAACTCACCATGGCATACCCACCTGGGAATTCACCGCCTGGTACAAACCCCTTGTCAAGGAGTTACCTGGGATCTTTCCCACTGCAAGAACAGACCATGCAGTTTTGATAATCAGAGACTGATTTCAAAGGGAAATGGCACGCTGCAAGCCAAGGAATTAGAAGGAGCAAGTGAACTATCCACGCTCAGTCAACCAGGAAGTTCAAGCATGTTGAACAGTTTCAGTACAGAGAATGGCAGCAACATTTCAAGCACCTGCCAAAAGCCGCCTCCGATATCAGCCACTTCAGCAGTTTGGACACATCAACATATTTCTTCTACAAAACGCATGCCAGCTGGTAATAAACTGAACTTTTACCCTTTCCCTAATAAAAAAGGGCCCAGAATTTCTGAAGCAGCAAGGAGGCTTGGCTTATATGTCTCACAATGAAGACATTCAGTAATACATAAAATTTAGTCAAAAATTTGACTAAAACTTAAAACAGCAAAATAGCCTTCCTACTTACACTGACTGACCCGCTGAGTGTCTACTATTTTTATTTGCCAAGGAAGATCTTTACTATATAATCTGTTGGTTTACAGTAGTGTAAAATGAGATGTTCTCATGAAGATGCTGGGCTGCAATGACAGATGCTCACTTCTGTTATTTGAGATATAATATATAATTGAGAGCAATTTTTTTTCCCTAGTTTCTAAAATCAGTAATGTGAAAATAAGATTTTACCACAGCAATATTTGAAATCTCTGAAAGAGCTATAGCAAAGACTGGTAGAACTACTGATGGAGCAACTAGACTAAATTTCAGTAGGGTACTATTAATTAGACAAACAAGCAACAAATGAAATGGTATTGAAGATGATTGGTACACTTAACATGATTTCACCATTCACTTTTCTTGAAAAAAGATTCAAGATACTTTCTGATGTGTGTATTTTTAAAATCAATTAATAAAACCTCTGCTCATTTCTACTGTTGTTTTAATGGGACTTAGGAAACATCACCTTTTTCTTATATATAAATTCTATAAGAACATATTGTTGGTTCCCATCCATCTCCAGTATTTAATTAGAAAACAAAAGTCTGAAATAATTACTTAGCTCCCCAATACCATCTATCAACATACCTTCCTTACCAGAAGTATAATGAATCTTTCTGCTGTTACAACTGTAGGCACACAAAAGGGATACAACCATTTCAACTACACAAATACAATTGTAGTAGTACAACTGGTTTTTATACATAGTGTGTAACATTTTCTCTTGTGGCACAACTGCACCACAAACCTGTGCAAGTTTTTAAAAGTGAGTAGTTGTGGCTGGTCTCCCCTCCTGCAAGATCTTTAGAGGAAGTAGACACTCTTTTGCGGGTGCTTTTCAATGACAAAAAAATATGAGCTATGTCTCACCCACTTCTGGCTGCAAGTATTCAGACAGGTCTCTTTCTCAAATGTAGGTGTCTGAAAAATTGAAGACTTGATGACATCAATTTCAAGCTATACACCTGGCATCCACTTGCTCTTCTGAACCATTCCATGTCTACCTGAGCTCTGAAAGGACAGCACAATGGGGATCAGGTGGATGGCCTACAAAGCTCCTCATGATCCCTGCAAATGCTCTGCAAGCACACATCCCCAGTTACCACTGCTGTCTCAAAATCACACCATCTACACACACAAAAAAAAAAAGTGAGCAAAAAAAATTGCCAAAGATGCTCATCTGTGGTTTACATCCTTCTAGACACAAACTCTTCTCGGCAAGAAAGATGAATCATCCCCTCATAAGATAACTTGAAAAGAGTTAATACCAACATGCAAATAAAATCCTATTGTCAGAGAGATCGCAGTATTATCCATTTCTAAGAGAAACTACCATTTTCTTTGCATCCAACACAACTTCAAACCAATAATCCTTCATACAATTCCACTGACTTTTGTTGTGCTTGATGGAGGATACTACATCTGGAGATGTTTGCATAGATCTGTCAGAGCCTACTCTTCCATTGCAGGAGATTCACAGCTGCAAGTGTACCACAGTACTTTGTTACACCCACAAAAATAGACAAAATACTATGGAATATAATGCTATTTTGCTCCCTCTGGCCAAATGTTATTTCCACTGTGCCACTCAAAACCTTCAGACCCAAACTCTGTAGTGTCCCACGCTAATCCAGCTACCACCAGCAGGTAGGCAGGCACCTCGTCTCCTGGGAGTGACAGTCTTTAAGATAGTGCTGAAAAGCATGAGCTATTACCAATAGCGATGAGTACACCACAGTAACTCCTGAAGAATTTTCCACTCATCCTCAGTAAAAGGAGCAGAATCACAGAATCATTTAGGTTGGAAAAGACCTTTAAGATCATCAAGTTCAACCATTACCCTAGCACTGCCAAGTCCACCACTAAACCATGTCAGAGCACCACATCTATGCATCTTTTAAATACCCCCAGGGATGGTGACTCAACCACTTCCCTGGGTAGCCTGTTCCAGTGCCTGACAGCCCTTTTGGTGAAGAAATTGTTCCTAATATCCAATCTAAACCTCCCCTGGCACAACTTGAGGACATTTCCTCTTGTCCTATCAGTTGTGACTTGTGAGAGGAGACCAACACCCACCTGGCGAACCTTTCAGGTAGTTGTAAAGAGCGATAAGGTCTCCCCTCAGCCTCCCCTTCTCCAAGCTGTTCTGATACAAGCCAGGATGCTGTTGGCCTTCTTGGCCACCTGGGCACACTGGTGGCTCATACTCAGCCAGGTGCCAATCAACACCTCCAGGTCCTTTTCCACCAGGCAGCTTTCCAGCCACTCTTCCCCAGCCCGCAGCATTGCCTGGGGTTGTTGTGACCCAAGTGCAGGACCCGGCACTGATCCTTGTTGAACCTCGTACAGTTGGCCTTGGCCCATCGATCCCACCTGTCCAGATCCCTCTGGAGAGCTTTCCTACCCTCAGGCAGATCAACACTTGGTGTTGTCTGCAAACTTAGTGAGGGTGCACTCAATCCTCTCATCCAGATCATTGATAAAGATAGTAAAGACAACTGGCCCCAGTTCTGAGCTCTGGGGAATACCACTTGTGACCGGCTGCCAACTGGATCTAACTCCATTCACCACAACTCTTGGGGCCCGGCCATCCAGCCAGTTTTTTTACCCAGCAAAGCATACACACGTCTAAGCCACGAGCAGTGAATTTCTCCAGGAGAATGCTGACATAAGTTTGCAAAGAGGTGTTCATTGTGAGTTTTCAGGTTTTCTAGTGTTTTCAATTAACTGGCCTGCCCAAATTATTTTCCAGCCTAGATGCTGATTTCTATTTCTGGTTAGGCATGAAACATTAATAAAGAATCATAGCTACATATTTATTTTTTTTTCTTCACGGTGGTTACAGTTTTTAAAGAAAGAGTAGAAAAAAAAAAGAGATAAAACACAGATATGCATAATAGGTATAATAGGGAGAAAATACTAGATAACAGCTGGCCCATATGAAACAAGAAACCACCTGGAGGGAAATACTTTTAAAAAAATTCATTGTCCTTTGATCTGTAGTATAAATTAACTTTCTCTTTACTTGTCAGGCTGATTTGTACTCCTGCCTATCATTATACTGGAGTATGATTTCTGTTCTATCTCCAAGTCTGCAGACCACAGGAGAACCAAATAAAGCTAAAGGAATAACTGAAAAAAAAAAAAAATCCCATGTTAGCAAGAGGCCACTATTCAAACTATGAAAAAATATTTCACAATCATTTTGCCTAGATACTTGCAATGACATACTTGGGAACATTTCAGTGAATGCAACTTCAACTTTTAAATCTTTTAAATCAGTATCACAGAAAGTTTATAACCTTATCTAGTCACTTACCTGCTCTATAAACCCATTTGAACTAAATTAGTGATATTATTTCCTGCAAACACTTTTAAATTGATTTTAAAATGCTTTGAATTAGTTATCTTAATTAAACACAGACCTTGAATACCTTGATTTAAAACTCAGTGCAGGTTTACGCACAGACTAAGTAACTAATTCCTTTGTAAGAGCTTTCATACAAACACTTTGTCCATTCCTAAGGCTTCTCTAGCCTATTACTGTGCTTTGTACTGAGTGGAACTTACTTTGAAAAGGCATTTTGCCTTCAGAAAAGTCTCTCAATTTAATTCCCAAGGGCATTATGGAACAACAATTTCAGTAAATTTTGATTTGTTAGTGGAGTAGTTTTAGTTATGAGAAAAGTTGCTATACTTACATTTCAAGAAATATTACACAGGCACATTGTCTAATGAGAAAATTTTTTTTCCCTAAAGCAGCTGTAATAAAAATGAAACAGGACAACATGAGAAAAAATTGAAAACTTCAAATATTAAAGTCCCAGTTCCCAAGGGCACTTGATTTTCAAAATACTTTACTATTAGCTTCTTCATGTTTGGAGATGATGGGACAGTAATGTTCACCACTCTGTTACCATAGCTTTATCTAAGTTTCAAGTATTGAACTCAAGACTGCCATAAAAGCAAGTTTACTCTTATTTTATTAGTAGGCAAACTTGACTGCTTTATGTACATAGGGGAGCCTAGAATCCTGAAATTCTAGTTCAGTGTCTTGCTCACAAGCTCACGAGACCTGTGAAGTTCCCATTTCCAAATCTGCAGTATGCAGCACACCTCCTTAGTCTGCATGACTGCCTAAGGAAAACATTTTACATAAGGACAGTCCTGTAGGCCCATCCATTCTGGAAGGAATAAATAAATACTCTAGTGCAATGATTTCAGTCACAGATCAGAGCAGTTAGAATAAAATCCCTTTGCTGCTAGACAGCTAGTCACATGAGATAATTATTTTCAGTGTAGGCCATGAAAAGAACACTTACGTGTTTTACAGGCACCAAAGAAAATCCAAGAACAAGCTCCAATCCTCACAGACAACACTGAGCAGCTTACATCAAGTGTCTGTGTCACCACGTACCCTACTCCCACTCTAGGTCATTACGGGGACTAGAAGCCACACTCCAGCACCACCGCAGCTTGAGGTGGTGTTTAGTACCCAATTTCCCACACAGCCCATTGGTTCTCCCAGGCTACTCTCTGAACCCAGGTTAAGTTTTAACAGCCTCACAACTAGGCAAGAACCTGCCTGCCACCACTGAAGGGAACCGTAAGCCCACACACAAGAGCTCACTCCGAACACTGCCCTCAGAGTACAGCAAAAAAAAAAAATCACCCACTGATCCTCCCCAGCACCTTGGCCTGCTGGGAAACGCTCCCTCTCAGCACTGACAGGGATTTCAGCCCCTTCTGCCTCACAAACGGAGAGGCTGCAGCTCAGCCTCCTCCAGGCCCCACCACCACCGAGAAGGGAGAGTTGCGCAGGCAGCCAAGTGCCGTAGGAGCCAGGACCGCCCTCCAGAGGAACAACAGACCGAGCTGGGTTATAAGCCAGGACGGGAGCAGCAGCCCCCGCCACCGAGCGACGGGAACCCAACAAACACCCCCCCCCCCGTGAGGGCGGGACATTAAGATGGCGGGCGGAGCGTGGCTTCAACCGCGTGACGAGCACCCGCCTCACCCCCGTTTCCTTGAGCCTTCCGGGCTCCCGTAGCATCTCGCCTCTCTCCGCCAATAAACGGTTGGTGTGACGTGCACGTAGGCTCCACCTCTCGCGCCCATCCCACTCCCGGAAGGCGAGCGGTGGTCGGTGGGTGCGCAGGTAAGCGCGCGACAGCGCCTCGGGGGGCGGGGCTTGCACCTCACCTCACCCCGCCCCCCCCGCCCCCCCCCGCCCCTGCCCCGGCCNCGCCCCCGGCCGTTGCTCGGGACTGAGGTGCCGTCCCGGCCGCTCGCGGCTCCTTCGCCTCAGGGGCGGCAGCTCCCGCCAGCCCCGGCGCCGGGCCCCTGAAGGAGCGCGGGGCAGGGGTGGAGCAGCTGCGTGAGGGCCCGAGCTCCCCTCAGAGACCGCCTGGGCCCCGAGGCCCGGCCTCCGCCGCGGGGCGCAGGTGGGTGCCCGAGGGCCGAGGCGGCGGAAGCCCCGTCCCGGCGGTGTACCGGGGAGCGGCCCCTCCGCCCGCGCCCTCCCCGGGGTGCCTGCTCGGCCTCGCCGCCTCAGAAGTGGGGGGCTGGTTACATCAGCTCCGCTGCCGCCACGGGAAGCTGCGGTGTGGTTGCCTGAGTGCTCCCCGGCCGCCGTGTTTTGGGAGGCGCCTAGAAAGGGCGGCGACTTCGTGGCCCTGCTTAGAATCCGCTGGTGGCACCGGGGAGTTGCGGTGTGGGTGCTGTCAGGGTAGGGGAGAGGCTGGGTGTGCCCATGGGGAGGCCTGAGGACGCCCCGGGCTGGGACTGGCAGTCTTTAGGTTCCCATCCTTGCGTTGAGCTCCTGGCTCGTGGGGTTTTTGCACATGATGCTGCTACAGTCTCTTACCCCTCCTTTAGCCATGGGGGGGGTGTTGTACTTGCGCCAGGTAGCTTTCCTCCTTGCTTTTAGGAAAAAATAATGTGTATTCTTTTATTAGTAAACCACTCTCAGAATCCTCTGTTCCTTCTCTCAGAAATTTGGCGTTTGAACCTTATTTCTGTGATTGTTTTCTTTTATAAGACTAACTGGCTTCAGAGGATGACATTTTAGTCACAAAAACTCAGCCTTGCATTCAAAATGGCCCTTGGGAAATACCCCTGATTGCTCACTAAAATTAGTTTTGAGAAAGTCCCTTTAATCATACTGAAAGTGAAAGGAACATTTGTGGTGTTGACTGACAGAAAAGCAAGTCATAGATGTTTTTGCTAAGGACTCTCTGGCAATTTAGTAACTGTGAAACCGGAATTCATTGTAAGTGTTAGAAGTGTCACATATAAAATGATAGCTTTTGTGTTTGTGGAAGCAGAATTTCTTTTTTTTTAATAGAGGGTTGGAAGGAATTAAGTTTATTGGAGACTCCAGTGGTGTTTTCTGTTTTAATAGCTTAGTAAGAATCACAAACTCATGAAACTGTAAAGTAGTATTGATAAAAAGATGAATATCAGTTTATAAATGCCACTCATATTTACAATTCATAGCCTAAAGCATAAGTTTCAATTTTAAATTTTATCTTGGTTCCCCAAAGCCATGGATACCTCTTTTGTTTCTAAGTTAAGTAGAATTGTAGCTATAAAATGTTTCTGCAGCATAACCTAAAAGTGAGAAAACGATGGTTACAGGTTGTTCCTCAGAATTGCCTGGCATGTTTTGGAAAAGGGGGAAAGCTGCATTAATAACTTCAATGCAGCGTTTTGAAAACTGAGCATATTTGTTGCTTTCTGCTTTGTAAATGCCATGTTTTGCCTTGACCCTAAAATAATACCAACAACATCATCCCAGCAAGAAAAAGAAGACATGGTTGTCTCCTAGTTTGGACAGACTATGCAAATTATAACAGTCAGGAAAGATTGTTAAACCATCCACTTGCTAGTTAATCCTTCTGACTCCTCTTTAGAAGAGACTTTTGTCTTTGCAGCCTTCAAAGATTCTTTGTAGCTCGCTAAAGCTGGAGTTGAGGTAAGGTTAACCAGTAAACTTACCACGCGTCAGATGTTTGCGTATTTTTTTTGCTCTCAAATAGTGTTTTTCTGAGCAAGGAACAGTCTTTGAAACTGGAAAAATGGATAGAAATGTTTGATTTTTCTTTTCTGTCTCCTTTCTCCTGTACTAATAGAGAAGAATGAGAAAAGGAAACCACTCTGAAAGAAAGTGATACTGATTAATCAAATTTCAATGCCAACCTTAGTGCATATATGCCAACATTTTAAATGCTTTTCTGTATAAATTAAAGGACACTTTCCATATGATTCCTAGTTTCCAAGAGCCAAAAGTCTCCCATGCTTTAACATGCACATAGATTTTTCTTTGGTGTTTGGTTTTTTTCTGTTGAGATCACTGCACCCATCTTTCCTTGCCCTCCCTGTCTTCCCTGTTTCTTGGGTGGGTTTGTTTTTTTCCCCAGGGACATGCTGATTCACTCAGATGTTTCTGCTTTCTCTGAGCTGAATGAAAATAACCTGTGGTGATGCATTCTGCCTAAACTCTTACCTGTGAGCCAGGGAGCTGCTCTGTTCAGCTCACTGTCATCTCCCTGGCAATGGGTACTGTAATGCCTGGTGCAGATTTACAGTACGTGTCATCTCTGATCTCAGCCGCTGCACTTCATGTTGCTTGTGCCCAGTGTGCCTGTTCTAGCTTTGCAGTTGGAAGAGCATCTCTTGGACTACGAAAAGTGGCACCCTGCTATTCCATTTTTGTGAAACCAGAATTTTACAATACCATTTTATGATACTCTTAAACTTGTTTGCTTGACAAATAGTTGAGATTGGGGAGGGGTGGCATAGATCACTGTCTGCTCTTGGCTCTTTTTGCTTTAGCTGATCTCACTTTGCTGAAGGGCTGGGAGCTTTACTTTATAGTCTTCTGATGGTGGAGCTTGTGGTTCTGAGATGTTCACTCTTGACACTTCTTTTCTGTCCTTCCAAAGAGAGCAATAATTCATGTTCAACCATCCACTGGTGTAGAATAGGGAAGTAGGAGAAGCGGGAAGGCAGAGGTACAGTGAGAAAACTTTTTTTAGGGTGTGTATGGATGGAGCAGCCCTCTTCAGGGCAGAGCAAGATAATTGAATCATGGATTTTGATGAATTGGCACCTTCTGCAATTCCAGCTCAAGTGAGGGGTCAGGAAGAGGTTTAATTTGTCTGAATTGGCAAGGTCCAACACAGGGAGCTTCTGAATTATCACTATTCCAATCCAGCCTTCACGCTCCTTCCAGTTATTTATAATAGTTTAGACTTAGGTTCCCCTCCCCTCCAAAATGCATGGAATGCATTTCATACTCAACTTTTTTTTTGCAAAATGTTGCTTAGACTTCTTGAAAAAGTACAATATCTTTGTACAGGAAAACTATATTAAAAGATTGATTATATTTCTTTCTTTTTCCATCCAATTTTGCTTTTGTTTTAAAAGAATGGCACAAAAGAAGTATTTAATAGCAAAACTGACAAGTTGCTTAAGAGAGGACAAAATTCAGCTATGGAAACCACCGTATACAAATGAAAAAAAAGAAGCTGGTAAAGAGATGAAGGTAAATATTCTCTCTGAATTGATGTCATACATCTTCCATGTCATACTGCTGGTGTATTTTCCCAGTTTTTCTTGCTGTTTTCTTAGGAGCTTGTACAAAAATATTCATCCAAGCTGAATATCAATGAGAATGATGCAGAGAATATGCTTGAAGAAATACGATGTAAAGCAATTGAGCGTGGAACAGGAAATGAAAATTTTAAAGTGACTGGGATTGCGAGACTTGATATATATCTGCCTCGTAGAAAAGTAAGTGACATTGCGAAAAGTCAGGATAAGTAGCTTTACTTTGATGGCCTTTTGAGTTCTAGATATGGATCTGATGCAAATATTTTCACTTTTTCAGGTGTTTTGTATGAGAGATCTGTGTTAGGTATATAAAATATGAGGGAAGGGGAGTTATGTAGGTATATTTCAGTTTCCCGGGATGTGGGAATATCATGGCAAAGGAGTATAATATTGGGAGAACAGTAATTGTCTTCTCTGTAGGATTTAATGAGATATTCTCTTTCACTTAAGAAAAGTAAACTAGATTTAAGTGTCATCTAGTTCAGTTTGATTCCTTTTGACGTAACTGTTCATATTAGCAGTAAAGAGCAGATGTATTTTTTCAGCTGTAGAATACCTAAAGTTGAGTTAGCATATGAGTATCACTGTATTACCACAGCTTTTGTTTAAATGACAGCTTTAATTTTAAAAAAAATCTCTTTAAGTGCAATAAGCAACTTGAACTTGGTGAACTCTTAGGCCACGTATGGCTGATGACATTGAAAAGAATTCCTTTAGCCTTTAACCATGGCACATGGCAATATTCTTACGGTGATGGCATTATCCTCATGTGACTATTCCAGCCCAGGCAGCTAGCTAAACTTACCTTAACATAGGTATGTCCAGTGCTTGAACTTGGAAATGAGAAGCAAGATTTTTCTGTTGTGAGGGTACTCATCTGTTCTCTTCTAAGTCAGGCTCCTAAAAGCTTCACAAAGATAGAACTGAACTAAGTCTTGCCCTCTTAAAGCCAGCCTCAGCCTCTAGTTACACTCATAAAATATGCCAGAATAATGATATGAATGTAATTAAATCAGTGTCAGGATGGTCACCCTACCAAATTCTGCATCTACATCTATGCTGGTCAGTTAAACACAGGCAGGGGACAGGCTGGCCGCTGTGTGGTAGACATCCATACTGTCAAGCTCTTCATGTTGGCTCCAATGCCGTTTAGCCCAGGCCACTTGGTACGTGACCAAGCAACGCCCAGGCACAGTGTGAGGGCGGACACGGGCCGGGGACCGATCTCAGATGGCACTGTGGATGCAGCTGCTCTGCTTTGAAGTTTGAGAGGATTCAACCATAGGGATGTGAGGTGTGCTGTGCAGGTTGGTCACAGCACAGAGCAGTACCTTGGTTAGGTTCTTACTAGTACAAAGCCTCTTAACTGGGAATATTTCCGTCTTAAAAACAGTCTCAAGCACAACAACTATCTCCAGTCGCTTCCTGGTTTTGATCATGTACAGGAGCAACATTTTCCCCAATGCTATATGTCTTCACTCTGATAACAGTGAAAGAGAATTACTTTATTGAGGTGCACTTAAAGATTGTAGTCGTCTTATCAGGAACAGAACTGAATGTTCACTCTGGAAAATGGCAATGTGTTGGGTTTTTTTCTGAAGAAGATCTTAGATGGTAACCTGTGCTTCAGAAGGTTGGTTTTTGTTTTGTTTTGTTTTTTAATGAATAATTGCTAAAACACAACACACAATCATAATTGTTTTTTCTCCTGTAGTGAAAAATAATTACCAGGGAATGCAATGGGCTAAAGGATAGAGGGTGTTAAGTGATTGCCATGCAGTTAAAACAAACAAATAATTTCATAATTCCTCTTTACAGTGCTACTGGGCATAGGGGAATTAATTAATAAAAAATTCCAGTTTATCTAATCTGGGACCAGAGACACTAATAAGAATTAATCATAACTTAGCCAGTCACAGGT
Organism: Aramus guarauna; assembly: GCA_013400195.1. Classification (NCBI taxonomy): domain Eukaryota; kingdom Metazoa; phylum Chordata; class Aves; order Gruiformes; family Aramidae; genus Aramus; species Aramus guarauna. Next base: position 37,489 of record VXBL01005405.1, on the reverse strand, counting down.
GAGTGGCGTAATTACAAAGCAGAGTTAAGATGGAAGTGCATAATTAAATTAGTTTAAATTGTTTGGTTCTGAATTTAGATTTATCGAATTCTGAATATTCTGCTGTTATAATGCTTATTTTTAGCACTGTATAGCAAGCACAAGACTCCCTGCCCAGAAATTACTAATATGCATGCCCAACCATAACCCTGTTAACATGATTATTATTTGAAAAAGAAATTGTAGTTGTTGTAAAACAATTAATTAAAATTTCCAAAGTATCTTGCTATCATGCTTTTTTCCTTCCCTCCTCCTTTTCCCCCACCCAATATAATTCCTACAGAGCAGAAAAATCCCACTGGAAACTAACCTGTTCATCACAGGCAAGGAGCTCAGATCACAGTAAGTGTAATCATGCTTGGTTCTTGTCTAATGAGATAGTACTCTGTTTGTCTTGTTTTTTCTTTCGTACTGTATGACAGTATGCTATTTTATTTGATTAAGCTTTTTCTTAGCATGTATGTTTGTTCAGTATGTCCAGATAGGTTGTCCAGTGGCCCTGTAGGGCAGTTCTTCACGTAAGAAGCTGTGGTTTAACAGACAGAAAACAGGAAAGTTGCAACTATGGAAGAAGATAGATCTCTGTAAATCCCCAGCAAGTACCTGAGAAGGCACTAGCAATCAGTATTTCAAATCTGTAACCAGGCAGGTCTTCTGAACAGTGAACATCAGCTTTCCTTCCTTTTCTGTTTTTAAGCCTAATGAGATTCTTTTCTGCCTATTTTGCTTTTTCCCGTTCTGTATCCCAGATTTTCCCCATATGGTAAACAAAGCTTTCTGATGATGTTATTTTACTTCTAGCAGCCTTTTATAGCAAAAGTTTTAGCCCAGTTATGAGCACACTCATTTTTTTAAGTTTTTTTATTTTTTATTGCTATTCTAACAAAAATGGAGAGCCTTACAAATTTATATTCATGGATGAAATTTATTTCTTTCACAGGATAGCACAGGAACATGCATTAAAAGAAAATGCTATCAAAATAATCATAAATAAGAAGCAGCTTGACCTGGGTATGTATCTCTAGTTGAGTATACTCTTGTGATAGTTTTCTAGTTTACTGATTCTGAGAAGAAAAATTTCTCACAACTCTGTTTACTTCAGAAATTCCCAAGGAACAGCAGTTACATTTGTCAGGTTCTGCTCTACAGGAAATGTAATAAATTATAATGATGAAAATTCTTAGCTAGAATTAGAGCAATTGTAGGATTCCTGTAATAAATGTTGAAAATCCATTTTCAAGTGTTGAAACACTGAAAATGCATGTTTAGGAGAAACCCTAAATTTCCTCAAAAACCATAGTGTATAATAGCACATTCCAAAACTTTTTGTAATGTTTCAGACATGTTCAACTTGTCAAACATGTTGTGGGAAGTGATGACAACAGCTTTCTCTTTATTGATGGCCTAAGCATCCCTTAGAATATGTCAGAATTAGAGCCGTGGACTTGATGGAATTGAACCTGAGTTCCTATCTAGTTCCTCTGTACTGTTACTGTTGTGGTGTATGATCCTGGACATGTTTTATTCCAGTTTTTGCCTTAACTAAAACTCATATTTTTTGAATGTTTTGAAAAAAAGCAAGCAAAGAAACATACCAGTTGTGTAAAATGCACTTTTAAGATGCAAGTCTGATTATAATTTCTGAGTTTCTGCTGAATATGTCAGTAATTGGCAGGGGTTTGTTTTGATTGAATTCTTGAGTGTAGTAATTACTGTAGTTCTTCAGTACAGTATGACTAAGGCAAGGGACTGTTCAAGTTGTTTTGTTTGTGGGTGTTGGGTTTCCCCCCACAACGTCAGAACAACATAAAGTGTGTCTCTTCACTAAAAAGAGTATTTGGATTGTATTCTTCATTCTCTATGTTGCAGGCAAAACCCTTGAAGATCAGGGTGTAACACACAATGCAAAAGTGATGGTACTTCAACTGGAACAGAGTGATGAGGAAACTAAAAGAAAAGTTCAGGAAGAAGAGCTTCAGTGCAAGAAAGAAAAAGAAATAAATGACAAGATGCAAAGAACTAAGAAGGGTTTGGAAATTCTAGCAGAGAGAGGTAAGGGGAGGGTTGGAGGTTTTTTGTGGGGTGGGGGCAGATGGATATTCATTGGTTCTTACACATCAAAAATTATCTTCTCAGTGGACTTTCAACATAGAGGAGTGCCTGTATCATGGCTGCATTGTAGTGTATACTTTTCTAGGTTTCTACCTACTTGAAAATCGGATTTTAAGTTGACTAAAACTTCCTCTTCTACTCCCAACTCTTCTACACAACTAGAATGCTAGAAAACATTTGGCACTTTGAAAAGAATATAATATGAATCAATTATTATTTAACTGACACTTGACAGTTAAGGGACTGATGACTCTTTAAATCCACTGTAGACATAAGCACAGTGGAATAATGTATTATAAATCATTAAACACTTTTTTTTTGTAGCTTACATCAGATACAGCTGTGCGTAACTGTGGTTTCATTGTGCAGAACAGCTCACTTGTCACTCCCATCTGTAACGTGGCTGTTCTCATTGCATTTAATGTTGATTGCTGGCAACTGTGGATTAAGTTAAAGGGACAGAGTCAATTTAACAGTAATAATTTTTTTCAAAAGGAGGTTGTGTTTGTGAATTGCATTGCTAGATGGTGAGTTTAAATCACTTCTCTATTTTATTGTTTCAAAAATCCACAAACTGTGAAACTGAGTATGTAATGAATTCTTGCCAAATGTAAAAATACCTAAACAAAGCTGCTTTTAACGGTCAGTGACAGCCTGTTTCTTACTATAATACCAGATTTTGAACAAATGAAAGAAGTGATTCCTCCTATGGATTTAAGGGGTAATTTAGAACCCAGCCCTTGAATCCTGTAAAGGGCCTCTTTAAGGTATTTACCACTAACTGTCAGTTATAGCACAATGCCAGAGTATAGAGGGGAGTCCACAATGGGCCCACAGGCTGAAGGTTCTGTGTGAAGTGTAGAAAGGATTTAACAGCCCTTTTGTTTCATCTGAGAAAAATTGCAGGGCAGAAGCTTTTAGTCTCGACAAACTCCTGCTTCACTGTCTTTTGTTTATAAGAAAAGCATCTTTTCATTTTAAATCAGCTGGAAGTGAAAACAAAATTGATAGCTTGGTTATAAGTATTAAAGATGTGGGGAAAGGAAAATACTAAGCTATATTTTCTTTTCAATTTCATCAACTGTGCTCAGTTGTGTTTTTCTTTATATTCTATGCTTTATTCGATAAAGCGTTTCAAATGTGACATCATATAAAATGTAGGTGTTTTGTCTTCTGAAAAAGGATAGATTTAGATTAGATATTAGGAAGAAATTCTTCCCTGTGAGGGTGGTGAGGCACTGGCACAGGTTGCCCAGAGAAGCTGTGGATGCCCTGTCCCTGGAAGTGTTCAAGGCCAGGGTGGATGGGGCTTTGGGCAACCTGGTCTAGTGGAGGGTGTCCCTGCCCATGGCAGGGGGTTGGAACTAGATGGTCTTTGAGGTCCCTTCCAACCCAAACCAGTCTGTGAATCTATGAAAAGATTCTTTACAATTCATGTAACTTTGTTTTGTCTAAATTTCTGGATGAACAGGACCTTTTCCTTAGTGACCTTTATAAAAGTTCCTCATGTTTGTCTGATCAGGGTTGTTTTTTGTAGGTCTAAAATGCAGATGCAGCCTTTATATGTAATTCTGATTTTTTTGGTTGGTTTTCTGTTTAACCATGTACTTACTGACATAATCTTACAACAGCAGAGTCACTCTGTTGAAGGTAGTACTTAAAATTTGAACTACTTTTCCTTATCTTTCAGAGGAGTACTTCGATACAGATTCTGTTCCATACCTAGATATAGCTAACCAGACTGGAAGGTCAATCAAGATTCCTCCTCAAGCTAAAAAAGTAGGTAAAAGTATCTCACAAAGCTAGTAAGACAGCTTTTTAAAAGCTTGATTTGTGAAGCATTTCAAATATGGGACTGAAATACAGTCAGACAGTCAGAATTTTTGGGACATAACCCTGGGTCCAGTAGGTGTTTGCTTACTAGAAATAATTTTGAAATAAAATTGAAGTAGAACTCTATGCTTGGGCATACTCCAGTTGTCTGGAGACAGACCTGCTGATTGCAGGTCTAATCTTGCACTGGCACCTGTGTGGTCCATATCTTTTTTTTTTTGTGTGTGTTTTAAGATGAGCTTTAACTTTGTCATATCCTAGCTCCTGTCTTAAATTTTGGGTGCCCTGGAACAGCCTGGAAATAACTTGTTCATTAGACCACAGTTTCAGTTGGAAACTTGATGAGTCTCTCAAAATCGGACTCTTAAAATAGTTTTGAGATCTTTTGCACTGTGACCGCTCTCAAACTTAAATTTGTTCATTTAAGAAAGTTCCACATTCTCAATTGAAAATATCTTTGGTTGGGTGCATGGGTTGAATTACAGTAGGAGTGACGTACCTGATGTTGGCTGCTGAAGCAGAATAGTGACAAATGCTATCTTTTAAGATTGCTGGATTTTCTGAAGATAAATAAAAATCTTTACAAATACTTGGAATTGTACCCAGTAACAGAAAAGAATACCTCAGGAAGAAATGAGCAGGCCACAATGTGTGCTAACTGCTGCCATAGCCTCTTCTGAGGCATACTGTGTTTTCTGCATCATCTGGAGTTTCTGGATGATTGGAATGCCAACTCTCCATTCTCACGGTGCATGCTGTTCTGATGAAGTGCTGAAAGTAGTAATTCTAACCTGAAGAGTTAAAGCATCAAATGTTCAAGTGCATAGGATTTCATCAGTATTGGATGTGGGTGAGAGGAAATACCTCAGGTTGTTTCCATCCAGAAAGATTATTTATGTTTCCATTTGTCATACTGCGGGAACTAGAGTGTTTTCTGGCTGCAATCAAAATCGTTAGATTTTACAAGATAGCTGTAATAGCAAAGTAAGGCAAATATGATGCTCTTAGGAAGTGTAGCACCCAGAAAAATGCTTAGCTCTTTATCACTCATCATTGAAGGTCTATCTAGGTTGGCATTCTTAAAATAAACTTGGTGCAACAGTTCTTGTGTTAATAACATTCATTGCTTTTAATTAGTATTTTAATGTTAGTAGATGAGAGGAAATACATGAAGCTATGTGAAATAGCTGCTCCTACAGAACTGATAGAATTATGTTTTTCTAGGAAGAACAAGGGCTCTTAATGGATTATCTAGATATTTCTTTAGTTATAAAAGTGATTTGTGGAGGTGCAAAAAAAAAAATCTCAATCTGTTTTTCTAGGCGCTTGTACTGGCAATGGGTTATCATGAGAAGGGCAGAGCACTAATGAAGAAGAAAGAATATGAAATAGCACTGCCATATTTGTTGGATGCTGATAAACATTTCTGGTAAGAACCTTTTTGAGTCCTTGTATCTCTTTCCTTTACTGTCAGGCAGATACCAGAACAGTCTCAGCGTTACCCGTGCGTGTAAATCAGGGCCAGTTTTGCTGAGGGATTACTTCACACCCCCTCTGCAAATGGGAAACAGCAGACAAAGGCTCTGACTTGGGGTGACAGGTGGCTTCACGTAAACCAGCTGAAACAGATACTGCCACTGGGCAATTTAATCTTTCATATCAACAGAAACTGTCAATAGTCATGTACTAGGCTATAAATTGCATTAGCTTGAGAGACAGGGATACTCGTTTGCAACTGCTCCTGTGAAGTAATAATTTCTTGTAAAAGGTGGGGTAGATAGCTGAGGTCAGTAACCGTACCAGGGCTTCTGCAGGTAAACTACTTTCCTGTCAGCAGTCAGAGCCCTAAATTGCTCTTTTGAGGTCCCCCAAAGTAATACTGTGCCCATCTGTTTCTCGTCCCTGTGCATGTGCAAGGAGACTGGCACAGCACTCGGCATGTTCACATGCGCAAAGGAAGACAGTTTCTTTGTCCCCTCAAAGATTACACAGGGTTCAATTCTTTTCCCCTTTTAAAGGGATGCTGTCTTAAATGATAGCAAAAGGAGTCATGACTATTGTAATTCTTTGAGATGCGGTGTTATCGTTAGTGCCCCATGTATTGGTGAATGCGATGGGAGATCAGTGTTTTATTAAAAGTTCCACTGACCTCAGTTTGGTACCTCAAATATGAAGCGTGTGCTTTCTTAAATGTGTGAGTATGCATACTTGCAGCATGTAGTCTCATTAGTGTTAAAAAGTGTGTGGAAAAAAATAAACAACCTCTCCCAAAAAAACCAAAGTAATTGTTTTATTTTCCAGTGAGTGTAGCACAGAACTGCTGAATACCGTTGATAATTACGCAGTGCTGCAGCTGGATATCGTGTGGTGCTACTTCCGCCTGGAGCAGCTGGACTGCCTGGATGATGCAGAGAAAAAGCTTTCCACAGCACACAGATGCTTCCAGAGGTGCTATGGGGAGAACCACGAAAGACTTATTGATATCAAAGTATGCTGGGTTTGATTTAATTAGGGTGCCATTTTTCCTACAGGTATTCAGTTATTGTTCAAGTGTTACAAGACTGACTCTTAAAAGTTTTTTTTTTTCTCTCGTGTCTCCTTAGTCAGTGATCTAGTTGTGTAATTGTCAGCATAGTGAAAGCATCAGACCTGACACACAGGTCATGGAAAACGTGTGTTTATATGCACAGACATCATCAGGTTTAGACGTGATACTTTTATCTGCACACTAAGTATTGCACATTAGTGACTGCCTCATCTTTTAAAAGTATTCTATTGATAACGAATTGATGTTCTACCTTGTGCTTCTACCCACGTGCCCCCCTCCCCTTGTTTAACCAATTCTTTAGGGAAGCTATGGTCGTGAGAAGGTTTTATTTCTACGGCTTTACCTCCTGCAAGGGATAGGACACTATCACAGTGGCAGAGAAAAGGAGGCTGCTGAGTATATTCAGAAGGTAAGGCATCATTAGGTAGAACTTTCAAGTCGCTCATGCTCGCTCCTGTGTTTAGGCTCTGTCTTGCACCTGTTCTCCCCTGACTCAGAAAAATGGGGAGATGTTTTGTTTGTTTGTACATTAGCAGCAGTGCAAGTAGTATCACTTTGTTCTTCTATATACAGGCATCTCATTTATATGAAGAGCTGTCCATAGATCCTGATAAAGTCAATCGTCTGTCACTCTTGGGATTCTCCGAACAGGAAGCTCGCCTTGCCCTGCGAGCATGCCATGGGAATGTGGAGCATGCTGCCAATCTTATCACCAACAGGAGAGAGGTATGGTGCAGTGAAAGGGTTAAATCGAGGGTCATGTTAGTTGGGATGTCAATAAGATCACATTTTGTGTGAGGAGAGCAACATGGTGCTAAATTAAGGACTTTGATTATCCTGCTTTGGCACTGTTAGTGTAACTGACAGTTTGACATCTGTTGCCACAAGTTTGAAACCAAAACTTACTGCAACAAGGGAAGCTCTGTCCTACAACAGATGGGATAAGAGCACCAAAGACTGGTGGTTGTACCACAGAGGTGCACAGGAGGACTTTGCACCAGTGTTTGCTGCCCAGCAGCGCTCCATATGGGAACAAAACCACCATCACCAGGCTGTCGCTCCTGGGCTTGGCTGGTCCGAAAGACAAGAGGCTGCCCAATAAAGTGCTGTGAGGGTAACCAAGCTATGCCCTATTATGGCTTTGGACTTGGAAGATCCAGGAGGGGAGAGAGACCTTTTTTCTCTTTTTTTTGGTTTGGGTTTTTTGTTTGTTTGTTTTGGTGGGGTTTTTTTGGTGCTGAAGTGAAAGAAGCTAAAGTGAAGACAGTGTTGTCCAGATCTGAAGTGCCTGAAGTTACACTTGGTAAGGTGAGGTGGCACTTCTAGACTTCAGGCAGTGTAGTGTGGACGGAAGAGTCGAAGGGCTGACCAGAACTCCTTGGCTACATGCCCAGTTCTGACTGTCCTTGGCAAGTCTTGTCTACAGCCCCATCTGCCAAATGGGTTTATCACGTACCACACAGGGCCTATAATAGCTGTGACAGCATCAGATCCGATCTGCAGAGCGGAAGTATGGCAACAGCCCTAGCTCATGGAAATGCAACTTAAATTAGTAACGAGTGTCTGGCAGCACAGTCTGTATTTAAAAACATAAAAATAAAAAATCCTTTTTCCTCCAGAGATTCAAACTTGAAGAATTAAATCCAAGAAACCCTATATGCACAGGGGAAGGTTGAAGCATTCCTGTGCACAGTGAGCTTTGTAATGGCTGTGTTCTTGCAGGAAAAGGCACAGATAAGGAGGGAGGAGAGAGCTAAAAGAAGGCAGCGACTGGAAGACATAAACACCTTGAAAAGTATGGGCTATTCACAGAGAGCTGCTCAAGTGGCTCTTCATAATACACAAGGAAACCTGGACCAAGCCTTTAAGGCAAGTGACTTTCAGGAGTAGTTCTTTTGTAGAAAAAACATGTTTTCTAATTTTTATTTATTGTGTAGCAAATTCTTATTTTCTGTAGTCTCTATTTGTTAGTTCATAGCTACCTTTTCTGGGTGGTAATGACTGAACTTCCACTTCCTGACCCAATGCATCAGATACCATTTCAGTTGGCTGAGGTTTGCTTATATCAACTGTTGGGCTACATACATGTCCATACCGAAGACTTATATTTCTATTGCTGTATTCTGATCATTCTCTGGTTTATTGTAGTTTATTCTTGACAATCCAGAGTTGTTATTGGAAGATGATGATGATGTGGCCATGGACCAGTTTCAAGTTTCCCAGGAAAGTATTGATCAAGTAAGTTAGACCTTTTTCCTAGGAGTTGGTTGTCTTGTTTCTGAACTGTGCCTTCAAACACACCAGATCTTCCTTAAACAAAGCTGTACAAAGTTTTTTTGACCCATGTCACTCAAGCTGTCACACTTCCACTGCCTGATATCCATTCTTCACGGTGAAGTCATGCTCAGGCTAAACTGTAATCTACATATACTTCCTGCCCATTACACCAACCTGTCACGCATGGATGCAGAGCAAAGTCTGTGCACTCTGCTGCTCTATCCCAAAAAAGACAGCAAATGAGAAATTCATTCAAGTCTCTAAACATCACAGTGCACAAGGGAAAGAGTTGGAATGTGTCTTTCTCATCACAGGCCGTCTGAAAAGCTCTTCAGTAGTTAGTGTGGCTATGTAATCTATGTCAGATAAGCTAGAAAACTATACTGCCTAAAAAAAAAATAAAGTAAATAGCATATGCACCCTCCTGATATGCTGGAGTGCTTTGAAGTTTCCTTTTGAAAAACAGAAGAAGAATTGGTCTGATATTAAACAAGAGGCTCTTGATTCTGCTCAACATCCCCATTCCTTTAATAGGTCATTGCCCTGTTGTTAACTGTTCCAGTAAACCAGAGTCAGTGTCCCGGAATTCCTGGCATGCAGCGCTTTCTGAATGACTGTCAGATGCAGGGTCAGATTCCTGTCAGACGCTGGTCCTGGATGAGCTTGGACTTCTCCAGATTTTTTTTATTTCTCTTTTTTTTTTTTTTTTTCCCCCATATCCCCCCCTTCCTGTAGCTGATGTACATGGGTTTCAGCCGTGAGCCAGCAGAGCAAGCCTTAAAGGTGTTTAAAGGCAACATCCACTTAGCTTCCCAAACCCTTGCTCATTATGGGGGAGTTCTTCCTGCGTCACTGCAGCTGTCCTCAGAAGGGTCCAGTCCATCAGAAGAATCAACTTCATCAAAAGACTCACCTACAGAGTCTGCAGGTACGCAGTGCTGCACGCAGCAGACAGAGGAGAGGGAAGGGGAAGGCTGTTCTGGCTTTGGTACAAAACCATTAAGCAATTTCTGCTTAAATACTGGTAGAGGGCCTTGAGTAATACCCCAGACTACTTTTATGAGTAACATAGTTAGAGGCACGGCATGCGTTACCCTAGATAACCTGGAGCCCCTGCAGTCAGTGCGAGCCATATACGAGCCGTAAGGGATACGTATGGGCTGCAGGCAGCGTGCAAGGTGAACGCAGCGCCGAGGAAAGGGGTAACCTTCAGAGGTGTCCTGGGCAGGGCTAGAGAACCGGCCGCTGAGCAGGCTGTGGCTCTGGCACCAAGGTTGGAGGCTGCGAGTGTCCACGGTCTTGCTTCCCCAGCAAAGAACACGTGGCCTCGCCGCCCCACAAGTGATTCCAGCTTCTCCCATTGAATTGTACTTGCTCACACCAGTTGTTGTTAAAAACAAACCAACCTCTCCCTGCCTGTACTCTGAGAGCAAGTACTAAGCAGCTGGAGCGTCTTTCCCAGACCTGCTGCTGATAATGATTTTTTCGGCTTGCTAGTATCTGGGTTCTCACTGCTAGGAGGTCTCTTCCAAATCTGTGCTGTGCAGTCCGCTGATTCAACCACATACTCCTTCCTCTTGTGCCCTGTGTGGTACAACTGTAACTGGTACTTGCTGTTTAGCAAAGGGGAAACTTGCACATTCTCTCTCTTCCAGTATTTGTCAGAGCTGTAGCGATCCCTGTTGTACAACTAAGGGTTTTCCTACAGCTTTAAATAATGGGAAAAAATTGCAGAGCTGTCTGAACTGAGGTAGTTCTACAGTAACAGACTTGCGGAGTGGTCATGCTGGTGACAGAGGTAAAGTACCAACTTCTCTGAATTCATGAATTCAGTACTGCTTTTCTTTGTTGGAAGGTTCTTCGAGTTCACCGACAGATGAAGACATGGAGACTGATGCAGTCAACGAAATCCTAGAGGATATTCCTGAACATGAAGAGGATTATCTGGATTTAACGCTGGAGGAAGAGGAACAGATCATTCATGAATACTTATCCTATATACAAGTACCGCAGCATTAAATCCCATTACCTCCACTTCAGTTATATGTATTTACCTTGACAGATTGAGTTTGGATTATAAGCGCACCTTCGGCTTATCTCTTACTAAAACGCCTTGCATTCAGCTAAACTATAGGCGGAACACTTAATTCCTGCTTATTTATAAATCTGCTAAAAGCCTACATTTGTGATACATTGTAATTTATTGTCATAGCAGAAAAATAGAAACATTTATTTTCAGAAGAAAGTTTAATAGAACTAAACTATATTTTTATTGTGAAATAAGTTAATTCACTTAGTATTCAAGTAAAGAAGCATTTCTATACCATTTTAAAATACCAGCTTTAAAAAAAAAAAAAGTGAGTTTGTAAATCAGAAACCCAGCTCATGAGGTTATAGAGGTATTAACTTACAGAGTGTTCTTCTCGTCTGAAAGATTTTGAAGTCATTTATGTATCTGTTGTGCATGGGTTTATACTGCGTTCCGCTTGTCACTCCACGCAGGTGTTACACAGGCAATAAAGGTAACTACATGCTGCTGCTGCTGCTGCTTTTACGAAGAGTCTTCTCTGCTTTGGTTTTAAAAACCAGTAGGAACTACCTGGCTGGGCTGTGTCCTGTGTAGCCGCATTTCCTTCTGGAACTAAATAACCCATTGCCTGAGCAGCTCCTCTTGATGGATTTCATGGGGGCTACAAGATTTTCTTTAACTGGCTGTTGAACAGAATTTGGCTCGGGCACTGGGTCAGTATTTGTACCCAGCTTCGGCATTCTGGAGAAGTAGTTGGAGGTTTTTCAGTGTGTTTTATAACATCCTTTTTTTTGCTCTGTAAGGACTCCTCTGCTGGGAACAGAAGTCCCCCTGCTTGTCAGTGTTTCCTAAAATTGGGTTATTTGCTTTCCACAGCTTCATTCTCACAGAAGAGGGAGCTCGTGCCCTGTCTGCTCCAGGCGTAGTGCCAGAGGTGGTGGGAACAGGGAACTGGAGTGATCTCTGCTGGAAAATGAACCTTCCATGTGGTGACAGTTTGTTCTTACCCAGCATTTATTGGTGGGGAAATGAGGGCATGAACTTGTTAGGGTGAGCAGTGCTTTGGCCTGAAAATGACTGCTCTGTTTCCGCCCCTGGACTTGACAGGCTGCAGTAGTGGGGCTTTGTTCTTGGCTCCCTTAGCCAAGGACAGCAAAAAGCAGGGAGTGATTATGCTGTTATGAAATTATTTGTATTTCATACTTCTGCATCAGGAGAAGTGCTATAAAAATTTGATTTGTTTTGTATCACCTCCCAGAAGGCTGAAGCATTTCTAAAGCCAGTAACACAAGCTTCTGAGGGGAAAACCAGCCCCAGTGACCAACATATCCCAGCTCTCCACAGGGGAGCGCTGAGGAACCACTCGACTAATGCAGAGCAAAGCTAGAACATACAGAAGTGTTGAAAATGAGAAAAACGTACAAAGAGCTGCATGTAGTTCTAAGGAGAAGTAGGTGGGAAAGCACAGATTTATGCCTTCCTTCAGCCAGAGGGCTTCCCAAGCCTGCTGGCATTATGGGATGCCAGCCCAAAGGCAGTGCTGGGCTGCACAGGCAGTATTTTTCTTCTTTGAAGTGGCTTGCATAGCAAAGTGGCAGTGACAAACTGAAGAAGTGAACGTTTGTCCTTGGGGAATTTAAAATTAGCATCATAGCATGCAGTGCTTGTCAGAGAAGCCATTCCTCAGTGATGTAATTCTGCCAGCGCTGCCCTGAGTAACTGTGCGTGCAATCTTAAGCGATCAGCAGGGCAGGAGGCATTGGCTAAAAGTTTTAAGTTAATTTTGACCATGTATTTGAAGACACTGTGATATGTTTAGCAACATGCAGAAGTGGTAGTGACTCATTAATTCCACTCTTTACGAGATCTATGTCTATTAAATCCATTTGCTAATTCTGTGTGCAGCTGCTGTATGGCTAGCTAAGCTCTCAGGTCTAACGCACTGTGGGCAAAGTTTTTAAACAGAAAGTGCAGCCCAGACCATCTGTGCAACTCCATCGATCTCTGCTGAAGGCCTCTTACTTAGCATTGACCTCATAAGCAAAATGCAAATAAAATGAGCTGCATAGCAAGCCATTGCCCCAGCAACCAAGAGCCACCAGCTCATAAATGTTTCTCTGATGACAGGACTGAGAGGTTTACAGTGGAATTAAGTCTATGCTATGCAGATGAGCTCCCAAATTAGTCTCTCTTGCTAGGCATTTAACCTCATTAAAATGCTGTTTCCTACTAGATGCAGGAGCCTGTCCGGGAAGAGCTAACAAAGCTGCTCCCCAGCAGAGGCAAGCAGGGTACGCAGCAGCAAGGACAGACGCTGCGTTACAGGGTATTCGGTGCCACCATGGCGAGCGCTGAGCCGGTGCTTCCCTGCAAGACTTGGCTTTGGTTGGTGGTGGTCACTCCTTCCCTGAGAAGGGAAACTGAGCGCTGGCAGGCCCAAGCCTGGTGGGGGGCAGGACAGCTCCATGGCACCCAGCAGGGATGGAAAGGCAGGAAATGGTTCCAAAACAACATTTCCAAAAGTATGTGCTAGGCCCTGCTATATATATATATACACACACATATTTTCCAAAAGCTTTTTTTTTTTCCGTATTCCATCCCTTCCTAACTGCAGCTGCAGCCAGCTAAATCCCCTCTAAATGAGAAGAAAATAAAAACTAGACAGTTAGATGTCTGTAGATGCCACATGTTTATTAGTCCATTCTAAAAAAGGATTACAGCATTTTTATCTTGCTGTAGTACAGAATAAATAAAGCCATAAAAATAAAAACATGTGGTTAGATATTTTTGTACTGGTTCTACAAAGAGTTATATCTGCAAATAGAAAAATATAAGAACCCTTGTTTGTTCATGGCTCAGTGGTTATCAGAGAGGGATGAACCTGGAAAAAGATGGGGAGAAATTCTCCTGGGTGTGACTGCTTATCCAATGCTACTAACGACCAAGCAAACCAAGGCCAGATGCAGCCCCGTAAGGAGGAAAGGTAACGAATCTTCCCATTTCTCTCTCCTCACCCCTAAAAAAATCCCAACTGGACATTCCCAGTGGATATAAGGAAAACCTTTCCCCCGTGAGGACAGTCAGGCAGTGGCCAGGCTGCCCAGAGGTGGTGCAGCCACTGCCCCAGATTCCGCTCCCTGCCGTACCAAGAGGAAGCCTACAGAGGAGCCCACCCAGAGCTTCCCGTCCAGGGAGCCGTGCCGGGGGGTAAGCAGGCACTGGGAGCACTCACAAGACACTTGTGAAGCCACCCGTGCTTCCTTGGCTGAAGTGCGAGACCGTAAACAGTAAAAAAAAAAACAAAACAAAACAAAAAAAAAACCACTAGGTTGTTGGGAGAATGGCTGTGCCTTGGCAAACAGCTGACCTTGGTACAAAAGGTTCAGATGCTTCTCTAAAAAAAAAAAAAAATGCAATTAATTTCTGTCCTACTCCTCCCACCTTCTCCAAGAGGTGTCCAGTCTGCTTTAAACTCCTCCTGCTGAGCCATACCATCCTGCGTCAGTTGGTCTGATCAGGAAAAAACCAACCCAGTGGTCAGCAGTGAGAATTGAATTTGTAGTCGTACTGCAGGGCACCCTTCCTCTCTGCGTTTGGCCAAAGAGAGGGCATGGGAGCGGGCCACGGCAGCAGGAGGAAACACTTCTCATTAGATACCAGACAGGCAGAAGCGTGCGATGCCTCTGTGCCAGAGGGAATTGAAAACAAGCAGTCGTAAGTAAAGTTCTTAGTTACACACAGAGAGGTACATCACCTGAACCAAGCTGCAGTCCCTCTGACCCCAGCACTGCTCAGCCGAGTCATCCGCAGTGACAATACCTGACCTGAGTCCACCTGCCAGGCACAGAGAATCCCGGCTCCTGCAAAAGAGGTCCGAGCAAAGCCGTTTCCCATCTCTTTCCAAGTTCTGGTTTACATGGACACAGTGGTGCAGAGAACAAAAGGTTCAGCTTTGGTCATTGATGGAAAGTCTGTTCTGGACAGTCACATTAGTTCAACGGCTTCGTGTTCCCCATTTTCTTGCTGTACCATACAGCCGACTTTATTGTTGAAGAGACGAGACAGACTTCCCTTCTGAGAGCTCCTGCCCTGGGCAGACCTCTCCTTCTTCAAACGCCGCTTGTTTCTCTTGCATATTCCCCGGATGTCCCAAATCCTCAGTGTGCCATCATGGGAAGCTGTGTAGAGCAATTCGTTGTGGATCTGCAACAACAGAGTCGCATTTAATACCAAACCGTACAGCTCGGAATCGGCACAATCAAACCGTCAAAAATCAGAGCCAACACAGCTTGATCCTAACACTTAAGGCCTGATAGCTCATTGCAAGAGCTGGTATAAATTATCACAAAAGCTGCTGAAGTGGGACAAGACATTACCAAGTCAGGACTCATTTCTCAGCCACTTCACAGAGCCATAAAATATAAACAGCAAGAGTTATTTATAACCTAAACCCACTAGAAAAGCAATGGGGAACGAAACTGTGTCAGAGTAGGCTGTAGCTGGGAATTTCTGTGCTGGTTTCAGACTGCCGGTTTTGGAGGTGAAGCTTAAAGAGGCACCAAAATCAGCATCAGTGGGGGGTTCAGGAATGCTTTCCTTCTCACTTTCTTTCTCCCTTTGAATTAAGTTATAGCTACAACTCCTCCTTCAAAATTTGTTGTGTTGTTCTTCCAAACCTGCAGTAATTTACCCTTGATTCCCCCCTGTAGTTTCATTTCCCTACTGAAACATTTGCTGCTGTTGGTAATGTCTCTATTTGTCCTCACCCTGCCCTAGAAGTAAGCCCTCGGTCTTGATCATCTTCCCCTTCCTGCCTCGGTCTGCCCACCACAGCCTCCAGAGGTGGGCTGCAACAGCGAGCATCCCACCCGCAGCCTGGCTTACATCCGAATGAAGCATCATGTGAGCACTGCACAACGACAGCCCCCCTGCCCCTCATCCATCCCTCAGTAACACATTGAAGATCGAATTAAGGTCGCCACTTCTTCAGTCCTCTCTCTTCCCAGGATTTTTTGCCCTGTACACTCGGAAATGAAATCATAACAAAAAATACAAAGCCAAGCTTTGGTCTTGTCAACACTTGGGGCTGCCCAAAGAGATTATATCAGTTATTACCCAAAGACATCCAGGTGACTGTGCTACACAACCAACTGCTCAACACCCAAGAGTTTGCAGTTTAAGACCAACCAGCCACTTGCTAATTCAGAAAAATATACATAAGGCAACCATATTTACAACTCTTTATGTTTGAGATCAACTCCAAAAGGAATTTTATCTCCTCTCTTTTTTCCTTCAACTGTCAGGCAGCCAGAAATACTTACAGTGTCTCACGTTCTTCATCAAAATGCTCATCCTGCATACAGCTGTTACTGAGCTCCTGATGCAAGGAGATGTGGATACTTAAATGCACAAAGCATCCAAGGATTCAAACTTCCCCCCCCAGGATTCCTTGCCCGACACCGAGCTTTGCACTGCCACCAAGCGTTACTAATTCCTCCCCTTTTAACTTTTAAACACCAGCATCACGTGAGCCTAGACAACACAATCAATTTTTCAGGGACTTAATTAACTTTTAGGAAATTTTTAAGCCAGTAGCAGGGACTCTTCCTTTTGTCTGGTAGGATGTGGGTCAGACATCAATACAGATCAATACTCATCTTTCTCCCTTCAGAAGAATNCTGGTAGGATGTGGGTCAGACATCAAGACAGAGCTTCTTTCTCATCTTTCTACCTTCAGAAGAAGAGATCATGATGGCAATATTTTATACAAACATTTATATACAGGGTAGCCCACGGAAATCACCGCTAGCTCTTCACTAAGGTCAGGAAGGACGGTAAGCAGTTGCTAGACCGTTGAGGGATACCATGCCCAGGGGAGGCTGGGGGATAATGCCATATATTATTCTGCTTGGATAAGGCAGAAAGGAACTAAAGCACTGCAAACACTTATCATCAGCGTCTTCTAATGGAAGAGGTCTCAGGAGGCCAGAGTCCATTCCCTGTCCCTGCACAGGATCAGTTATATCCGGCTCATTTCTTACAGTTGCTTGACCTGAAAAACCTCCAATCACAGCCACTGGACTGTCTCTGGGGTCTCGTTCTGCGGTTTCACTTATCCTTATTATTAGTGAGTTTGTCTAAAATTACATAAGGAATATTCAAGTCTGCCACGTTTTGTCTTATCCCAGAACAACATCTGATCCAAGACACACAGAACAGCCGGCCACACCAATTCCCACAAAACAAATGAGGGAGCAGTCGGAAGTGAGGAAATCCCAGCAAAGAAACTCCTTCCTGACCTGGATGCAGTTGATGATGAACTTGTGTCCTCGAAAGATCTTCTGCAGGACACCGCTCTTGGAATTGAAAGCTCTTGCACAGGCATCCCCACTTCCTGTGAACACTGCAACGCAACACACAACACAGCACACGGCCAGACGTGAGCAGCCACGTAAGGTCAGTTCATGCAAGTTCAAAAACGTACCTAAAACTAGTTCACAGAGGAGCATGGCGTATCGTTTTTAGGCTTGATTCTCTTCTCAGTTATAGCAAGTTCAGATCATTTTCATTTCACTGATCCCAGCATGCTTGTTTTCATTTGTATTTTTCAAAACACTGAACTGCCTGAAGTTCCTACTTACATCCGCATTTCACTCCACACACACTTCAAATATCTATTTTTTCTCTACTCTTCCACATATATTTCCCTGCCTAAACATGCCTCAATAATTTAGGCAATTTATCTCATGTCTGGTTTTAAGGATTTCCACTAAGCCTTCCATTTGTTTTACTATAGTTATTTCCATTCACTACACTATCTTCATCACTTCTGCTGCAGCATCAAACAGCAGATAGGAATTTGGTCTTAGCTTCATTAAAATATACCCATTTCCCCCCCATTTTCAACAAAACCTTACTATCAGTAGGTAGAGCTGTCGCTGCCGACATACCACGGTTGAATCTTCTGTCCTCAGAGGTGAGTGGCATGTGTAGGCAGCTTTACAAAGCAGCTTTCTAAATTCTTTCACTGTGGTAGATTTCTTCAGCTAAATCCTGTAGCTTAGGATCTTTGCAAGCAGTAGAGCCTTTAAGTGATCCGAGGCCCAGGCCATAATCTCTGTTTCAGTACGGCACTGAGCTGTCTGAAGGTTTTGGCTGTAACTCTTACATCTATGTGCCATATGGTTCGTGTGCTACAAGAGTGGGGTTGGGGGGGGCGGTGGGTTTGGGGGTTCATCTTTTTTTGAGTAAATTAAGCATAACCAGGGATTTTGGCTGTTCATCAGGTTTCATTAAGGTATCTTAACATGTTTGAAGAACAATTTCTCAACACTTCAGGATCTTCACATCAGATCCCCAGAATTGCTGCATGCAGAAACTGTAAGGCAGTGTTGAATATTTAGATTTTTATACTTAGCAATGTGCCCAAAAAGGAGCACATTTGTGTGCTTTAAGGGTTACAAACTGTCTTCATAAACACTCTCTTTCCTTCACTTAACCCAAACTCCTCAAGTTTATCTAGAGATAAATATTTCAGAACTGCAAAAAGCAATAAATTCACTATTCCCTGTATTTTGAGTCCTTGCAAAAGCCACTACCATGGGAGGATTTTTACAAAACTGCAGTGCCTGAAGACAACAGATACCCATCTTCTGGGCGAATTCATGTACTGGATTCCTAAAGAGAGGTGAAGAAATTATCACAGCAGTAAATTCAGGACTACAAGAAGAGTTGAGAGAACAGGCTACCTACTGCCATCAGCTTTTCAATTTCAAATTAAACAGCAGGAGGTTGGGTACTTCCTGGGTACACCTTCAAGAAACATCTGGATGTGGAAAATCAATGTCATTTTATATGTCATTTATATTAAATTCAGTTACCAACACAATCCTGAAAAAGCACTGCATCCCATTCTGCAAGTGAGTAACAACAGAACGAGGTAGAGATTTTTTTTTCCAGTGAATGAAAATCACGTAATTCTGTTCCACACATGCAGAGAGCGGGAACCAATTAAGAGCAGTTTTCGCTATGCAGCTGTCAGTTTACTTTAGCTATCGCTATCAGAATTTTACTTTTGACAGTCATCCTTTATGGCTTTTGAACTGTCACTCTAGATTTAGGAAGTCTCTTTGCACCTCTGAGTTTCAAAGCAGAATTGTTGATCTAACCCAGATTTAGCATTTAAATATATGTTTATATATACCACCTGTGAAACAAACAGCAAAAATCAACAATTCATGTTTATCTTTTACTTAAATTTCATAGACCCTTGGGAGGGAGAACAGGTTTTAAACGTTCCCTTGGAGTTTTGCAACATGAAAAAATACAAACCACATTAAATTTTAAATGACTGTGCGCATACTGTAGGAGAGAAATAGCCAACAGAATATCATTAAGAAAATGAGATTGAGAACCAGCTTTAATATTCCCCCTGCTATTAATTACACAAGCAGACTGAGGAAAGCCACTAGGAACAAATTCTGATAATTTAAAGCTTAGTTCCCTGATCAGCCTGGACTCCCTGTACACTATAAATCCATTTTGGAAACATGCATATATTTTTCCTCTCATTCTTCTACCATATATTCTTATTTAGACCGTAAACTCTTTGGGGCAACAAGCCTTTGGGTACTGACCAGATAGCAAGCAAAAGAATTATGATCTTCTAACAGAAAGTTACCACTTCTCAGCTGAGATTCTTTCCATGTTCTTGCACTAGTGCAAGTGTAACATAAACCATAACAAACATCACTTATATTGAAGTATTTCCTCTACATCTTTGAAGGACAAAGAATGGACACGCAACACTGATCTGTCCCAGGTGAACAGCTAGAATTTTAAGCTACACTAGCTCCGACATTGGGTATCCAGTGAAAATGTCTTTGATTACTTATCTAATAGTTTTGTTTCAGTTAGAATTGCAATGTATTACTATAATGCAAGCAATCATAGTACATAAATTCATTTTTTAAAGGAAATTTTCTCTTTCAGGAACTAAAATGTGTCTAAATTAGATTCAAAAAAGTCCCTAATATTTTTCCATGACATTTTTCTACCCTTCAAGTGGAACAATTCAATTCTCCCTGTTTGACACTTTTAGTATTTTTGCATTTGATTTAAAATGAGATCTTAAAGAACTCTGTGAACACTTGTATCACACTTATCAGAATGTTCTTCACAGGTCTGACTAAATGCACCAATATTGCCTGCATTTTAAGAAAAAAAGACTGTTATGAAAAAATAATGTATGTGTATGGCAGGGACAGGGTGGCAGGATGAGGGGGAAGAGAGAGAAAGCTGCAGAGTTGATGGGGGTGGCATCAGATAATGAAACTTCTGTTTCAGCCTTAACTGTCTTTATGACGGTTTTAGAGAGTCTGGTCAAGTCTATACTGGTTGCATGAAAAGCAGGATCAACACTGAAAAAAAATGCAGCCCTGGAGGTCTCATTAATGAAGGAGACAGTCTCTCCATCTCCCACTCAGACATGAGGATTCCTTACTGGATCAGGACAGTATCAACTTAGCACAGTTACCTCGCCTTTGGGTAGTCTTGAAAAATTCAATGTTTTAGTTTGTCTCTTTTTAATTAAAAGGGGGAAAACACACACAAAAACCAATCAGTATTTTGCTTGCCAGCGTTTATCCTGGATTAAAATTTCTGAGCAGTAATAACTTCAGGGTGCAGTGTAAGCTCAGACCCATTCCCCTTCCATTTCAGCCTTCTACCCAACTGCAAAAGCTGAAATCAGCAGAAATCATAACCTGCAGGTAGGGGAGAGCGGGGTAGTTCTGCGATATAGGTGAGGAGAGCTGAAATTAACTGTAAATTACGGTTAACTATTTTAATGAAGAAAAGTAATGCTGTGGGCCTAATGCTGAAAGGAAAACAAAAAAAAAGGTTTCCTGATTAAAATCAAAACCTATGTATGGGCTCGGTTACATGTTAAAGTTTCCAAATGTAATTAAGAAATCAATTCAGTTCCTGGGTTATAAATGTGGTCAGTCAGCCATGCCAAGCATGGCACTAGAGAACTGCCATTAAACTGTCATCTGCCTGTGCAGGTACAACTCTCTTCTAACGTGTACCATCTCTCATTTGTCAGCCACTCATCACCACCACACTGATGATCTGCCAAGAGATGTCAAGGCCCAAATAGCAGCCATTCATTTGGTATTACACATTGGTTTCATAGCTAAAATACAGAAATCAAATCAGAAAAGCTTTGCAAATTTCTAGATTTGCTTAAGACAGGCATTGCCATCCCGGTTACCCTGAAGGAGAGAAGTACTTGTGTCGGAAGCAAATGAAGGCACGTCAGGTCTAACGTCAGCAACAGAGTAAGACCAGGATGACACATAGAGAAGTTCAGGCTGACAAAAACCAGAAGCACAGTCTTGCTACCCAAACCCAGAAATGCACATATGATGTGCACAAGGAAAGGGAGGGATTTAGAGAGGGAGGCTTCATGGTCAGAATATACTGTTATGTCAACAATGGACAGTTCTGTAAAGATACCACTATTAACAGGAGTACTGAAAGTAGGGGAACTGAGTCCCAAGCATTCGTAAGACAAGTGATACTTGGCTACTACAGAAAGGTGGTTTGGGGAACAAATACATGAAAGAGGACAGATAAAGGGGTAGAACTTGTGGAAAATGAGTCTAGGAGATTGTCAGAGTCTGAACAGGAAGCCTAACTTTTAGAAAGGAGCAGCGAGCACCTGAGATGTGATTCTGGTTTAGGACAGTCCATTACACAGTACCTACAAGGTAGCACAGGCAGGCACAGGGCTCCATATCCAGCAGCGGCACTTGCTGTCCCTGAGGGTGCAGCAGAAGCAGACTGACAGACATCAGACTAGCAAGGTTAAACCATGGCTACACAAACAACCCACAGACAGCTCAGGATTTAAGCCACTTCCCTTGGTAACAGAAATAAAGCAACTGCCTCTTCATTTGCCAGAAGAGGGAGGTGGAAAATGGAGGGAAGATCTAAGCTTCCCACATGGAGCAGTACAGCGAAGTTTGATACTGAACATAAACATGCTGGAGTTGAAAAAAGTGACAATTTCACAAGCCTTCAAAATTACAGTATTCTCTATTAACAATCTTTGATCAAAGACAAACATCGAAAGGGAGAAAGGGGATTGCTGAACATAGGAAAGGCAACTTACAGATCCCAGCGTGGTATTTCAAAGTGCTAACGCTGTGTTTGTGAGCCTTGTACGTTTGGATTCGCTCCCCAGTGTCTACTAACCAGCACTTCACTGTCCTGTCCGCGCTTCCTGAATACAAGTGCCGATTCACTAGCTGAAGGGAAGAGAAAGAAACATCAGCAATAGTCTCCCAGGCACATTAGTGAGAGAACTGCACCGAAGTGACTCATGAAAAGTCACGGTTTCCAACTCACCAAACAGCCTGTTACAAAGAGCAACAACTACACATTGAAACAGAGGGATGGTGAGCAAAACCAACCTTGCATTCTTCATGATCGCATCTCCCATTGACTTCTGGGCCTTAAAAACAGCTCCCACATTTCAGAAGATAAAAAACTTAGCCCATCTGCTGGTGCAAGCAGGCAGGATTTCAGTGAGCTTAACAGTGCTAACCCTACTTCCATAATTAGTTACATTAATATAGCCTCAAAAAAAACCCCTGCAGTGCAGTTTCTGCAAAGCATATTTGACAAGAACTCTTACCAGATTGTAAGTTTTAATTACAACAAAAATTTCAGAACAATTTTGAGTAACAAGAAAAAAGTAAATTAAAAATAAAATCCCACCAACATAAACCAGGGTTTAACATGGTTTCTCTGCACAAGGTCAATATTTGGAAACACTAACTCTTCCTTGAAACTGGTTTGTATCTGCATTTCCACAAGTCTTTTTATACTGTGTTATCGAATGATTAAATAATTAACTATCCTCACACAGGTTTCTAAACATCTTCAATCAGGATGTCTTCTGCTGTGTGCTTAGAGCAACTGTGCCTATAAATCCCACAGAAGAACAGTGCCTCATTACACTAGTCATCCTGCACGCTGTGTGAACTCACTAGTGGTGGAGGTTGGGTTTTATTCCACACAGACACAACAGAATGGCAGAGGGAAGGAATGCAGTTGGGAAACTGAGACAGAGAGAAAGTGACAGACCTGGGAAGACTACAAAACTAGCCAGAGCACAGTAACAAACTATCCAAAGCCCAGCAGCTCAGCAGGGAAAACCCTCCACCCTGCAAAGAAAAAACTTGTGTTCTATGTCTGTCTACTGAAAAACAAACTAAAGGTTTTAACAGCCATCATTACATCAGCTCTGACTGCGTACTCATCCAAGCAGAGAACTGGCCTGACACCTGCCAAGTGTAGTGAAGGCAGTCAGTCATCGGATGCTCTCACAGCAATCCACAGGCTGTAGTTTGAGATCAGTTTCTTGGACTTGGAGCAATCTCTGTATCAAAAGGATGGTCAGATAGGAGGGAGAACCCTGAACCCCACACAGAAACAGAATTTGCTTAAGGAGTAATGACACCTTGTTTGTCCTCCAATACACAGATTAGAAGGTTCAAATGACAGCAAAGCACTAACCCTTGATGCTTCTCAGATATCTCCAGGAAACAAACTGCAGAACAAATGACAAATCAACTTGACATGGGTCTTGCTCTTGGGTCACTTGTAAGGGTCTGGTTCCTCTGCCACCTTAGATTATTATAAACCCTTTGGTCCCTACTCTTTGTATCTGTAAGGTTGGAATGTTTTTCTTGCTCTCCCATCTCCACTCTGATTCCAAAACCAAATCATTCCCATTTCCAAAAGGCATCATAAGTGAGCTTTGTGCAAAAAACCCCTTTTGCTCTGTGTTACAGCACCATGAAACAAAAGGTATTTTAAGATACAAAGCACTGCAGTGATGGGACTGTGCTAACCCATGTAAGAAATGTATGCAGGCAGACCAAGATGATCACTGGCTGCAGCTCCCACCAGCCCAGTTGGAGCAGTGCATGACACACTTCCTACCAGCAGAACTTGGCCCATGAGACAGTTTTCATAGGAGCTTGTAAAACACATACCACTGTTAAAGCCAGCAGTACTTTGAAATGTCACATCCTATTACTTTTAAGCTGTTTTAGCAATGGCATTAACACTACATCTCCGTGAGGAAAGAGAAGGAATGACCGGCAGCGCTAACAAAAACTGAGAGCTATACAGTTAGCCTGAAGAAGGTAACTTGGCTTTTAATTTCCAGGCTCAAACTGAATGGGCATGAAGGACCATTGTCATGTTGCACCTGCTAAATGGCAGAGGATGCTCTGAGTTGAGATCCTGCTGCATTGTTCTTGGCCAAGTCATTGCATTTATTTTTCAGATATCTTGCTAGCAGCATCAACCCACCCACTGAACAAGGGAAAATACTGCGTTATAACCTCCTGTAGGTAAATGCCACTCTGCATTAATAGTACATTAGGTTATGCTGCTTCATTTCTACACTTAAGTGGGTGTATAAATGCTGAAGTGAAACAGAAAAGCTCCAACTTGTCTAGATTTGCTAATTTGCTAGATATAAAAATGTGTTAAATTACATGGGTTTACTCAGGTTATTTATAGCACCAGGATCGTAAGAGCCATAGAACCTTCCGATGCCCAGTCAGAGACCTGGTGAGATGGCCAGCACACCAACCATCTGCATTAAATTCAAAGCCTCTGTGCTACCCAGGCTGCCCCATGATATACTTTTATGCACCTTCCCCACCCTCACCAGTTTAAGCAGGTGAGCACAGTAGCAAAGGATTCTCAGCCTTGCATGGAAACAGAAATACTAACAGGTTAAACAATGTACTGGATGCCACAGACTAAGCCTGCAGCACAGCCAACAGCAAAACCCAGTACAAGCTCTGACTGTCACACAGCCTCTCATTTCCACGGTATTTTTAAAACACAGAGCACGAAATAGCTATTAGTGGAGAAAGCCATCAAGAGCTATCAGCTCAGGCTGAAGTTGCAAATCAGATCTGCCTTTAGTGATATGATGCAAGCATCACCTCATCTAAATTGATGCAGATATCTACAGCTAAGATAGTCCCCTTATAGTCACTGCAGCCTAGGGCATAATCCATCTCGTGGTGAAGCAGATGTCTAAAACAGATCATGCCTTAAAACTCGCTATTTCTCCCCCCGACGAGAACAACCTTTCTCAACTGTAGCCCTCTATATCAATTTAGGCGAGATGACTCCTCCATCACTTGACTAAACATAGGTCTAGTTTACAACTCCAGCCTAAGCTACAACACTTTAAGATATCTATATTTAATCAAAATAACAATGATCATCACATATTGTTCCCGAGCACCTTAGAAGCAGGCCCCACACACTGTGATACACAATAAATACTTTCCCTACTTTACAGATGGGGAACCATGATATAATGCAGCTGAAGTCCATCCCAAAAGGACTTGAAATTTATAGCATCCTAACTTTTGACTGCCCATATCCCAGAGTACAGCCCTGATTTGGAAGGCTGATCCAGGCTGCAACTGTCCCTTTGTACATCACACAGGAAGCCTTATGTGCTTCAGGGCAGTTGTGACAAGCAACAGTGCACAGTATCCCTGAAACTGGTCAAGAGAGTGTATGAAAGCCAGATGGGATTCTGTCTGAAAAGAGGAAGACAGAGGCACCAATCCAATCTGACCCATGTCAGATCAGTATTTTTACTCCAGAGCCTTCTTTCAGCGTTTGCATCCAAAGGCTGTGGCTATGCCCCAACAACTCACACAGCAGCCTTGGCTCTAACTCACCAAGGTTGGACACACTGTGCGAATGCCGTCACGCTGGCTGGGCACAAGCCAGCTTTGCTGTGGAAGCAGTGGAGGTCCTACGGTTGGCCAGCAGCACAAGTCCTTGGCTCCTGTAATCATTTTTCTTAAGTTATAACTGTACTGAAAACTACCAGAAAAGCCCCCAAAAGAAGGACTATAACACAGTTCCCCTGCCCACTTCCAGAAAGGTGCCCAAAGCACTGATTTCCAGTCAGATCACCTTCTGCTGGCTCTCTTAGGACTCTTGCTACCCTCCTCACACCAGCTTGGCTTCTCCTATCCAGTGGTTATGCTACTCTCCAAACGGGTTCAATCTCCTCAGCCTGCAGAGGCCATTGAATCCAGATCCACCAGTTCTGTTAGACTAACGCGCAAAACAGTATCTTCCCCTCCTTCTTGTTGTATTCCTGAAAGAAAGCATCCACAGTCACTGTTCCTTCGGTTAAATATTCTCAGCAGACCAGTCCCTTCTCAGGAGCTAGATGGACCAAGTATACTGACTTCTTCACCAAAATGTGAGATCATGCTGCAGCTTTGGTGGCAGCTAAGCCTCCCCACTGCCAAGACTGGCATCCACTTTTGTGTATGGGCATCCAGAGGCAGTCATTTTCAGCAAATACTTGTGGGTTACGTCCCCAGGTCTGTAACTACTAGGCTTTTCTAGCCTTAAGTCTTCAAACCCATACCCAATTCCCTAGGTCTCAGTCCTATTCTTACTAGAGAATTTAATTTTCTCATGATTTAGAAGGGAAAGATGTAAAATTTCACTCAATAGATTTTTCCAGATATGCCCAAGTCTGTCAACTCTTGGTTTAAAAACGATCAGTAGAAACAGTTACATATTCTAATCTGAAAGTGCCTGGAGAAGCGGTGATATTTTCAGAGCTGTATTTTCCTTGGCTGGCTTTTGAGCGCTTTGTTCACTTTGGCTAACTGCCCAACAAAGCTCCTGACAAGGAAAAGCATGGCAAGGCAAGGACACCTGTAGCAGGGCAGCCAACACAGAACACATTTGCAACTCAGATACTAACAAGCTGAGTGGACTTTTCAAACCCAAGCAGCTTCAAAAGAATTAAAAACCTGATGATAGTCAGATGCCCAGTTCTAAAGCCTCAGCCAGACAGAAGAAAAATCGCTGCATTGGTATCTGTAATTCTGGATTGTTAATTTTTCTCATTACTCCAACTGCTTTGAACCAGATGAAACACTGAGACACATGAATGGAGCATATTTGTCTTAATCGTCAGGCCAAAGTACTGTAGATGTACTATTCCATGAAAAAGCTCAGTCAGACTTGCTTTGAGTAGCAATGTAACAACAGTGGCAAAATACAGGTTGTAAATGCTGAAGTAATTACAGGTTTCACTATTAAAAATTGCCAGTTTTATACAACCCTGACCTTGGCTGTAGCCCCTAGACACACTACAGTTTGAATAAAAAAAAACAAAACCAACAACCAAATGATCACATCTAGGGTTGGTCTCGCAAGACAATCACAACCCTATTGCTCCACAAGCTTGGCTGAACTGAATATATGCAGCAGATTAAGATAATTCCCACCTGTATGAATGCCAAAAATATCTGCAAAAGAGCTGTTTAGCAGGTATTTCAGCCTTATAGGAACAGACTTTGCTCTCTCAACTACCCTTTGCTATAGGACATGATTTAACCCTCGCCCAAGGAGAGGAACTGGGTCTCCAATCAGATTCGGACACATACTCCTTCTGAAGGTCAGTGCACTCAGACCAGCTCCCAGGAACCTCCTGATGAGTTCACATCAGTAACCACATTTCCCATTGCCGACTTATTCCTCACATGGGGGTCGGTATTCCTACAATCTGCCAGCTGGATAAAAGTCACCATTTTGGACCAATCTCAAGTTACAACTAAGCCTTCAGCCGAGTTAGGCTTTCAGGATCCCATTCAAACCACATTCATTTTAATGAGCTAGCGAACTCCCTGTGGGCAAGAAAATGTTTTTTTCCCTGAGAATCCATCTAGAATGAGCTCTCTGGTCTGGCTGTTAGAGAACCTTTTTCAATTTCTTTACTGCAGTGCAAAGTAATGGTCCTAGAAACACGTTTCTTTTCTACAGGTGTTGTACACATTCATATTCCTCTACTTCACATCTTCATCATCTGATGAACTATACAAGAAATACAAATGCAAATTACAAAAAATACATGCACTTAATTCAACTGATGTGACAAGGAAAAAAATATGTCCTTGTGATCACAATAGTTAAGCATATAAACGGAGTGCAGGCAATGGCTTTGTTCAAAGCATTCTTCTAGTCACCTTTAAAAAACAACTAAATTGAATGGTCCAAACAAAGGATCTTTTGCAGGAAAACTAGAAGCAAGTCCTTGCCCACTCATGTTCATTTAAAACTCCTTTGACAAGAAAGTTTTTTTTGCAAGAATGTTTTCTTGCAAGAATGTTTGCTATAGGATCCAAGCTAAATTCCAAGCTGGATCATTTCTCTCTGCCAGCTTTTGGCAGCACAATTTTGATAAATACTCAGAGGCAGAACAATCAGCAAAGGACAAAGCAATCCTTGTGAACACTTTGCAAAGCTACTTTGGGACATTTAGAAAAACATACACAAGTAAATATTTAAGTCAGGGTTATTCAGCCTATTGCAGGCAGTCACGTTAGTGAAAACGCATGTTTGATTATTAATTGTAAATACTGATCTTTAGCCAGGCTTGACATTTTTCAGTGGAAGAACTAGCGTGAGCTGTGCGACTGCATTCAGCCCACCCTTACTTTTTCCCATCGCTCCCTATAAAATCTCATCATTGGCTCTTATATGAAGAAAGAGCACTCAAAACAGCTGTCGTCCCTTGCCTGCCAAGCTATCAATGCACTGCAGGAGAAACAGAGTGAAGAGTTCTGGCTGCTCCACTGCTAGTTACCTTGCCTGACTACGAAAATGAAGTAGCCAAGGCCGCCAAAGCACCGAACACCCACATGACTGCCACTGCAGATAGTTCTCTGGCAAAACTTTTGTCAGTTTACTTTAGATAGTGGAAGGAAGCAAAGAGTGGCATTAGCATAAACTGGTACCTGCAGCAGAACTACTTTGGCAGCAGACCACATGCAGTCAGTTCAGCTGGTAAATCACCTTCAACAGACTGAGCCCAAGACAGCAGGGTAAGCCCTGGGGAATGTCTGAGCAGTTCACCCTCTTCACTCCACTGTCCAGGACCACCAACGACAGGGGAAAAGGGAAAGCTAAAAGCTCACCAAGGCCTTCCGCTCTGCCATGCTACATTAGAGCTGTTTTCAGCTCCTCTAACTAATGCTAGCTGGCAACACCACCTAAAGGATCTCAGAGCAACTGAGGACATTCAAAATCCAAACATGCCTGTGGCATCACCCCTGTGCTTTTCATACGCCAGCGCTGCAAGGAAGCAAGGTGGAAAATATAGGTGTGCTTTATGGATATCTATCCAGAAAGGCTCCTTCAAGAAGCTCCAGGGATTTCCATTCACTGCTACAATACCACTATTGGTATTTACTGGAAAGTAATGGGAGATGACTAGAACAGCCCAGACCTAATTTGCAGCAGTTTAGAACATCCTGGGGCATTCCCGTTAATAACAGTACTTTTTAAAGTTGGGGAAAATATGGTCTCAATATCCAAATTTTTCCTGATCTGTGTCCAGGATGAGAGATCACACTGAGCATTTCTCAAACTTTTTGAAAGGTCACCCTCCCTTAGGGATCTTTATTTGAATAAATAAAAAGAAAATAAGTCTTGATTTTTTTTTTCCTTTATTGTCTCCACACAAGCATTATATCCACCCAGAGAACAGGTAAGTACCTTTAATTGCTGGTACCAACTCAGCTCCTTCAGCACAGGTGAGTGAAAATCTGGTGTAATTAGCAGCTCACTTCTGCCCTGAAGAAAATGAGCTACTGTCAACAATTAAAACTGGCTGCTGGCTGCTGTGAGCAACAACTCACAACTACCTCCCAATCCCTCCTAACCCACAGTTTGAAAAATACTGTCCCAACTCACTACCGCAGATGGCAACAATGTCACTAAGAAGCCCTAGGCAAAAAAGGCTCCAAGAGCTTTTTCAGAAGAAAACAAAAATTAAAAAAAAAATAAACACCTCTATTCAGGAAGCTTCCCTTATGTTGTAACATCTTTGTATGGATTCTGGTGATTGACCCCTTTCTAAAAGAATGAAAATACCATGTGGGCTGTGCTGAGAGGCAGCCAAGTGGAACAGAAGGGCTAGTGTTGAACCCACTAAGGAAGAGGGAGGAATTAGGAAAGATCGACAGCCTAAAGCTATTCAACAGCAGTTACAGCAACTGCTTAAGCTCGGATAAGTTTTAGAGGCCTAGAAACTAAATGCTCTCTGTGGGGGCAGTAGGTACCTCAGCTGGACTCTTCTAGCCTCAAACATCAACCGGTGATGAGAGAAGTGAGGGGCTACCAGTTACTCACAGCTAGAAGAAGATTTGGCCAGGACTGTTGCCAAGACAGTCTTGGCAGCAGCATTCTTGTGTAATTTGAATTGTTCAGGTTTTCCAAATAGATGTATTGGTTTTGCTTTTCTTCTCCCCTACATGAAGTTGTTTGTTTAAAACCATTGTTTTAACTCTGTGCTCACAAGCGGAGAAGCATTGCTCATTCCTGAGCATTCAAAGAGTGTAATTGAATTTCCCAGGCTTCTGGGAGAGAGTCAAGCCAGTTTTGTGTAACAATTTTAGCAAGAACCCAATTAAATTAAAGCAAGCTCTCTTGTTGCCAATCTGTGCCTTGCAGAAGGGTTACAATTAAACAACAAAACATAGCGTGACACTAAGAAGAGCAACAGATTTACTTGAGCATCCTCAAAATACATTACCACAATATCATAAAAACAAGCTTTAACACTGAGAATTTACCCAAGCAAGACAAACATTACTCCAGGGCAACATGACTTTGTGTGGTTTTTTCTCCTTTCTAAAACCAAAGGAAAATAGAATTCTTTCAGTACTATCAGGTTTTTAGTCTGCTAGCGTCAGCTGTGACCACCTTCTTTAGAAACAAAGGCAACATTTATTAAACAGCTATTAAAAATATGTACTGTAGCCTCTGTAAAGGAAAAGCACTTAGGGACAATAACCACAAACAAGGAGAATAGTGAGAAAAAATATTGTCATTAACTTCAGCCAGACACAAACATTTATAAAAATTTAAGGTTTGCCAACCTGAAACTAAGTTACAGACAATCATATACCTTCTTTAAATATACCATTAACATTTTCTGGTGGATAATAGAGCATACAGGACAAGTGCTTGTGCGATAGTGCCCCTTTTCCTTCATCTGCCTAACCTCATCTCACCTCTGCAACGTCAACAAACCTGGCATCATTCATCAGAAAAATACTGCAAACAGAAAAAAAGGGTATAGTTTTTCAGGTCACGTTAAATTTCACCCCCCCATCATTTCCTGATTTCTCTCCCCCATGCTCTACTTCTCTTTTCCATTTTCCTTGCCCATTTTCTTGTCTTGGCCATCTCTTTCTCCCTTTCTTTTCTCAAATTATGTCTGTGTGGTTTTTAAAGCAGGATTTTCTGCTTTTCTATTACTTTTCTATTTTGCCCACAATTTTGGGTTTGTGTTTGTTTGTTTTGGGGTTAAGTTATCTGGTTTACTCTGAATTTTTTTTCCTCCCCTTTTTAAATTATCTGACCATGTGTCTGTTTACTTGCTCAGGTTATTTTTCTTCAAATTCTGGTGATCCTGTGTACACAATCCTACTCAGATGAACAGTCCTCCCAGCAAACCTACTCATGAGTTTCAAGACCTAGGAGGATTTAAATAGATACTGAGCTAAAAGTTAAACCATGATAGCCTCTAGAAGCCAAAAGGATATCAGAAAGTGTTTTAGGGAAGAGGATTTGTCTCAAGATGACAGAGCACTATCATTTTGTTATTACATGAATGTTTAAGCTTACCATTTATAACCTGTCTCAGAAGAGCTTCTTTAAGAATGACAAGAAAACCGAGACCCCATGAGTTAGGATATGGATACCCCCTTCGAACGAATCTTGAAGAAGTTTCTGTTCTTACCTCTAAGCAAATTACTGATCCTTGATGCTCTTTGAACACTTTCAACTGCTCACCAGTGACAATATTCCACGTTCGAATGGTATAATCCGTGCTGCCAGAAAACAGCTCCCTGTTTGGTGCGTCAAGTATAAGGCATAAGACAGCCCCAGTGTGTCCCAGCAGAGTCTGGTAACAGCGCCCACTGGACACCCACCAGACCTTAACAGTGCAGTCTGTGCTACCTGTCACCAGGAGGTCTCTGCTCACTTTCTCCTCCTCCTCCTCTTCCTCCTCCTCTTCTTCAAGAACATCCCTGGAGGAATAGTGAGCTAGAGTCAGGACACAGTTCCGATGGCCCCGGAATTCCTGGATTTGTTTCTCCTTGTCCACACTCCAACAGCGGGCCGTCCTGTCATAGGAGCCACTGAAGAGATAGTCTTTGGCAACCAGGATCCTGCAAAAAATAAAGTGCACGTATGAACAATATCATTCTTTGTACATCACCATTTTTGGTCACAATTTCAATGGCAAGCACCCTGAAAATAGAAACAGTAGCATGAACACAACATATATAAACCCAATTCAGTGTCACTGTTTAATACGTGTTATTTATAAACCTTGTTCTGGTTTTGTTTTTTGTTGGTTTTTTTTAAACCAAACACTTCCCTGTTTCTACTTTTCAAATTGAGACCCCTTATTTAGGTACATTGATGCAGACATTTTTACTCTATAGCATTGTAACTTTGGGCATTTGTGTTTTTCTAAAAATCATTTCCAGCAGCACTATTACACACTTTTCATAAGTTATGTATACTAGCTAAGAGTTTGTCGTGTTTTTTTAAGAAAAAAACGAGAACTCATTCTTGATAATTACTTATTAGTATTTCTTTACAAATAAATATTTATAAACTGACCTGTTAAAATAGCTGGGAATTAAAATAAAAAGATACATTCCAGGAACCTGAACTGTAACCAACAGTGTGAAAAGATATTCATCTTTCCATCATCAAACAGAGTGAGTGCAGGAAAAAAATATACACCTAATTACACTTAGCCCAGGAGCTCAAAAAAGGTGGAGTAAGAGCACCCAACTTATTACATAATTGAAGAGCAAATCAGAGTTTACAGCTCAAGAATTCAACTTACTGGGCCTCCAAAATAATGAGCTGTAGCTGCACAAACATATGACAGAAAAATCTCTACAGTTCGTATTTCCAAACCAGAGACAGAGAATATCATAACCTGTCATTGTTGTCAGCTGAGTTTGGTTCTCTGGAACCTTTCAAACTGGCAACAAAGTCATATGAATAGGGAACACATTTCCCATTCGCTGATTCAAGCAAAAATCAAGCCAGTGCCAAAATACAGACAGAGCCAGCCTTCCTAACTATTTACAGAATCTAGCTACATATTGTATGTGTTTTGAGTTTAGTAAGGAACAAAAAAAACCCACCCACCCACCAAAAAAGAAATGTAAAAAAAAAAAAAACACCACCAATCTTTGCTCTATTTGTCATTAATTAAATCCAGTCCAACTATTAAGAGGCACTTTAAATTGACAGGCCAATCAGTCACACACAATCACTTTGATATCAAACTTCATTTGCATAAACAGGAATTCCAGAAAAAGCCCTGACTTTATCCCTCTTACTGACACGAAGGCTTGACGTGATGTTTTTAAACCTATTTATCAGAAGCATCTGTTATCAATTGAATAATTTCTTCTGGAATTTCATTCCTAGCTCTGGATTCAATTCCCCTGCTGGGTGCCTTTCATTTCTGTCCTATCTGCTGTCTATGGCTGTGTCAGCACTGTTGCTAGGAAAACTAATCATTACAGCACAGAACACGTGTAGCATGAACTCAAAGGTTTACACAACCCATTTTATTAGTGTAGTAATGGAGAACTGCAGTAAAATGACAATGTAATAGATTACAGGAACACAAAGGAAGAACTCCACGGAACCAACCTGTTAACAATTGATGTATGTCCTCGGTAAATGGCCAGGCACTGACCTGTCATCACATCCCACTTTCGAATGGTATGATCTGCGCTACACGTGAAGGCAGCCTCATTTTCTAAGTGGCAAAAGGTGATGTAACTTTCATGTCCTAGGAATAACAAAGGAAATAAATTCAATTAGGATTTAACGCAAGCTAGCATTAAATGCAAGCAGGACAGACTAGTCAAGCTGTGCACCTTAGCTAAAAGCAAAATACAACAAACAGACAAAACTCTAATTTTAAGTGCACCACCATGTTCTTCACATTTAAGCACCTGTATAAAACACAACATTTTTAATTAACAGCAGAAAACTCTGCTTCATTGATATAGGAATTAAGTGAAAGAGCAAAACAGTACAGCTCCCACCCATCAGGTAGATTGAACAGTATAAAAACATAATGAGCTAAATTAATATCTGTATTACAAAACTCAGACTATTGACATTTAACACCAGTAAAAAATTGGCTTATTTTTTTAATAAAGAAATGCCTTTGCTTCCTTCTTCTGAAGTCTGGAAAAAAAGGCTGCATTTCAATCCAGCCCATTGATTGCCAGGACACAACCAGCCCTAAATTAAAGCACGAAACTATGAAAAAAGGAAGCCACATGAGACTTATCAGCAAGTTTAGTTTCATTGTCCAAGCAGGATGAAACGCAAACAAAAAATATATCTGGTAAAAAGTCAGCCAATGCTTTCCCCATTATGACTAATAACATTAATAAAACTCACAATTATCAAAATATCAGTATACCTTGAAGGAAAATGACACAGAAAGAAAGAGTAAGAGTATAGTTATTTAGACAGTATTCAGTGTATGTTGGGATTCTACACTTACAGTAAAAATAGACAGAACTGCTACTCTAAAGATTATGTGCTGAAAAACAGGGTAATGCTAGCAAAAAATAACCACTATTACAACCTCAAGCTTTTGTTGTTGTTTAGCAAGATGCATCATTTTTCTATTCTATCATTAAATGCACTGCATTTAAAAATCACCTTAGAATTCAAGTCCCAGCTTTGTCCAGAATCTAATCGTTGGGATAGCATAGTCTTGCACTCTTTTGTTTTAATTACTTACACTATAAGCTTTCAAGATCAGAACTGTTTCCTCTGAAGTAACTATCACAAGAGCACCCCAGACTTTGGTTGAAGCTGGTGGGCCCTACGGTGATTTAAATACCACTGTTCTTTGAGGAGAAAAGAGAAAATATAGGAAGGACAAATGTGACTAAAAGAGAGACAGATGGACAAAGATATTAGAAAAACAGAATCATGTTGTAGAATAAAGAGATGGTAAAAAAACTGAGGGAACGCAGACTGCCCAGTAAAACACTTCATTTCACTGACAGCAAAAAAAACAGATTTTATTACAACTCCTGTAGTTCAAAAGCCTTGCTGTAGTTCAAAAGCGAACCAGAACCCACGTTACAAACACACATCTTGTTTCCTCTCAAGCAAATTCACCAGATGTCAAAAATTAAACAGATCACCAGGGCTACAAGCAAAACTATACCCATCCTCACATTTTTTGTGAAAACTTTTTGCAAAGCAGCTTAAATGGGACAGGTTTCAACCACCAGCATTCTTCTCACAGCATCACGTAATCCTGCTCTGAGAAGATCAAAAAAGCATCTTGGTTACTGCACCGAAATCTGTCAGTCAGATTTAACTCTCAGTAATACTTGAGCCACACAAAGGATGCCAAAGCCCCCTGTGGCAGACAAGGTCTGGTGATGGTCTGGTCAAAAGCAGCCACCACAGAAGTGTTAGTTATGCTGTGGTGGAAGCTTGAAACTGTTATAGATACAGGTTTATCAGTAATTATAGCCTGTACAATACAAATATACAGAATTGTGTGCACGTATAAATATAAAATGCACACGCTTATCTGATTTGACTGACAGTTCCCCAACCATCTAGACAACCTTCTTTAGAGTTTACCCCAAACATGAGCAGTACATAGGCCAGATTCTGAATATTAGCCAGTATATTT
The DNA here is from genome assembly GCA_013400195.1 of Aramus guarauna. Lineage (NCBI taxonomy): Eukaryota > Metazoa > Chordata > Aves > Gruiformes > Aramidae > Aramus > Aramus guarauna. The sequence goes on along the minus strand of VXBL01005405.1, from coordinate 1,780 downwards.
CTCTTTCTAGTTAGAAGTTAATGAGTGGTTTAAAGGGATTTCTAAGCCTAAAACAAATGCAGTGAATTTTCCAGAACCTAAAACCATGGCAGGATGTGGGAAAAAAAGACAATACTTCATAGTTAAAAACAAGCAAGCAAACAAACAACAACAAAATATCACCGCAATGTGATTTCTTCTTTGGAAGAAAAAAGGATTGGAATTTCCAAATTTAAAAGCTTTTTTTTCTGTATGAAAAGAACATGAGTGAGTGAGAACACAAAAATCTTTAGTCCACATCTGACTCCTGCATGACTGTACTTTCTACAGAGTTTTTCTTTTCTTTTTAATCATTGAGATGCTAGTCTAAGGATATTAAATTTTGTTTAAAATGCAAAATCAATTTTAAAAGCCTAGCAATTAACATTTCTGTGTGTCACATGTGGGGAAAACATAGCCTATTTAGTAAGGTTACTTTCCAGACTTCTGGGTAATCAGGTTCTAAAGAAAGATTGTCTGGAAAATGAGATGACTAAAAGGACAGAAAAAAAAAAAAAAGAGAGAGAGAGAGAGACAATAACAAAAAGTCGATATTTCATCAGGGTATAAAACTGAGGGCTTCAAGAAAGAGACATAAGTTAAACGACTGCTATGTTCCACACCCTGAGATAAAAGGATTCATGCTTTCAGTAGCACTGGTAACCTGTTTTGGGTTGAAACAGCTTCAGTTTAACATTCCTGTAACCAATACTCAAAAAAAAAACCCCACAATACAAAACAAGCATGATTTTGGCTGCCCAGCAGGCTGCAGGGACTGAAAGAGACCAGAACGTGCTGTGTGGCCTGTGCCATGCTTTAGACTCAAAAACTAGGCAAAAATAAGCTGTTGTACCTTGAAAGTGGCCATGGCACTGGCTGTCGGCAGTGCTCCAGAGCCGCGCAGTGCCATCCTCGCTACCGGTGAGCAGGCGCTGCCCGTCTGGGCTCAGGCTCAGCCAGTTGATACCTCCTTGGTGATCAGTGCAGACCTTCATGGCTGAGCCACTGTTCCCCATGCCGCCCGTCTCAGCCAAGGCAGAGGCTGCGGGTCAGATCATAGGCACTGTGCAACCCCCAGACCGTGCTCTGGGCCTCCAGACATCTCCCACTGACCGACTTCAGCCATTACCTCAACTCCAACAAATCATCAGGGTAAGTCCAGACTGCTGCACAGGGACACAAAGGAGGAAGAGGAGGGCACATTAAATCATTTCATCTCCCCCGTGGATACATCCCTTTCTCAGGGTGTGCTGAAGCCATCGAGTGCCCCTTTCTCCACAGGAACCGAAGCCCTACGGTGGAAGACGGCCCTTCAACCACCCGCTCACCGGTGTGCCTTCTCCCTGGGCACAGAGGTACGTCCGGCCCCTCGAAGAGGACCCACCCAGGTGGCACGGCGACCTGATGCCCCTGCTCTGAGGCTGCCGGCACGCTGAAGCAATTTCAAGGTTAACTTGGGGCACGCTGAAGAGACGACGCCTCCCAGAGAGGGAAGCCCAGCCTCAGGCGGCCCCCAACGCCCCGAGGGGCCGCCTGCTCCCTCCCCCGGCAGCCGCGGGTTCACCTCTGCGGCCCCCAGCCCTCCCCGCCCCGGGCTGCCGCCTTCCTTCGGCCCCCGGCATCTCCGCCCTCAGCACTCACTCACCGGCCCGGGCACGGCCCCGGGTAGAAGCGCGGGGCTCGTTTCTAGCGGGACGATCCCGCACTCACCCTCTGGGGAGGGGACACCTCCTCCTGCCGGGGAGGGGGTCGGGGCCAGCGC
>VXBL01005404.1:0-18338 GCA_013400195.1 Aramus guarauna | reverse complement strand
TCTTCCTCTCCATCATAACAGATTTGCAAGATCAACGATTTTAAAAGCTGGAAGGTTTCACTAAAAAAGAAAACCTTAATTCCCCAATTTGAAGACTATTATCAAACCGTACTGTTTCCAAAGAGCTTACGCGGCACAAACTGCAGCTCTTGGTTGCATGCAAGAGTCTNGTACTGTTTCCAAAGAGCTTACGCGGCACAAACTGCAGCTCTTGGTTGCATGCAAGAGTCTGCATGATGCTCTAGATTCCCTGAAACAGGTATCAAGACTTCAATGAACTTCAGTTCTATGTCCAAGATTCTGTGCCATATATTACGCACAGGCAAAACCAGGCGAGTCCACATGCAGTACTCCTCTTTCTGTTGATACAGATAAAGCAGCATTTTAATACGTTTGACCACAACTACACTCAATGCACAGTAACAAAGGATGCTTCATTCCTTTTAAAAAATAACTTCATTACATTTACATTGCTAAGTCATACCAGCAAGAGGACATTTGCTACTAATATTGTCTTTTCCCATATCTGAACAATTGTTGTCTCCCCTTAGCCTTTCCCACTAATTGTAATGACACCTCCCAATTTTGGAATGGCTGATCAGCTTATAAACTTCCCCACAGCTAATCTAGGTCAACGAACTACTACTAAGGCCAGCATATGTTTCTTTTATTTAATGCTATTGAGATCTTTATAAATTGCTTCTGTCTCCCAACAAAAGCCACGCCACAGATTTGGGAACCTCTGTATGTATAAGTAGTAACAGAGTGGAGGATGAAGAGCATAAAAACCATGTGCAAACAGACCAGCGTGTCTGTGCCTGTGAACAGCTCATGAAAGAGCAAGCCAACACTACCCAAGGTTGACCACTTGACACCAAAATCTCTCCAGGTATCCTGCTGTGCACACAACTACTATTACTGACAGTCCATAGATTAAAAGCAAAGTTCAGACTCAGTGGCTTGGGAGCGTCCATTCCCACAGTGTCCTCTTTCAAACACAGCCTGAACATGAGAATATCATGAAGGCCCCTTTTTCTGAGAAGCCATTAGTTTTCACTCTACTTGGAACATTCTAATAAAATTGAGATTATTGGTTTTGTAACATACTGCACTGCATGGGGTGTGTGTGTGTGTGTGTGTGTGTGTAAAAAAATTCATTATAAAGCAATTTCTCATGAATAGAATATCATTTTATATCCAGGTTAGATAATAAATGCTTTCTCCTCCAAACTAAAATGCTACAAAACTATTTAAAAGTTACGAAGCACTAAAACATCTTTGAAGTTTTTAATTCTTTCTTTTGAGGCAATGTCAACCAGTCAGTTCTGTGGCCTTCCATACTGAAGAGAATTTATTGCTAAAATCTAAGTCTTACAGCACATGGTAAATGCCACCAAAGCAAAGGACAGTGGGGAAAAAAAAAATCAACACAAATATTTCAAAGTTAGAAATTCATCAGGCAGAGTACTATATGGCAATGAAAGTTTGCTGGGATGAACAGGTCATTTGCTACTGCTTTAAAGCAAACATGGAAAATCAAACAAGCTGGTTGAATGGCAGATAAATCACCTGAAGTTGTATCCACAGAAAGATGCTTTTTCCTTGTTTATTTCAGTGACATGATGTCTTCATGAAAATATTCAAGGACGGGAATTACCAAAAGCCACTGTTTGTATCAACAGGTCCCCACAAAGTACAGAATCAGAGTCCAGGGCTGCAGGGCATCCTGCACGCTCATGGCTGCACCATGAGCACAGCCAATGAAATCCAATATAAGCCTGATATTAAAACACCCCTCTTTTTTAGAAAACTTAGAAAACAGTCATACTGTTGCAATAGCTTTCATTAAGGTAATTTCCTTCTAGCACAACTACAACCCATGTGTGATGCAAAAGAGGAGAGAAAATTACCTATTATTCTTGACCAGCTTGTCACCGAAACCCGTGAATAAACCTCGTAACACCAATGTAGTGTTAAAAGGCAGGCATTCTTTATTGCAGCGCTGGATGCACGGGGGATAGCTCCACCCAACGTGCATGCCATATGATCACCAACGCACAGGTTATATAGGATTAAAATATGCATATTCATTGTTTTTCTCAGAAAAGGCAGTCCTATGATAATAATTTCTTGGAATTCATTTACATATTCCCCTCCCCGTCACGCATGCTCAGTGATTTGAGTCGGTGGTCCTCAAGGGGTCTCTGGTGGTCGTCAGTGGTCACGCACCCGTGTCTGCTGGATGACCCTCTTCTTGCGGGCATGCGCAGTATCTTTTCTGTGGACGCACTTGTCCATAACGGCTTGCTTCATAAGATTAATATCTCCGAACCTATTGTTCGGTTTGGTAGGGACTGTACATGGAACATAGCAACACACTGTACCTTGCCATGGTCAGTTAGTTCCATTACCTATTACCTTGGTTACAAAACTAATTATCTCAAACTGGTTCTATAGCTTTTGTTTCGCGGCCTCTATCCTATGGTTACAAGCTCAGACTGGAGATATTTACATTTCACTATCAGAAACCAGGGATTTCTGACTATTGCCCTCCCAATATCTGTAGAGTTTACATATCACTATATATTTCACTATATATTTTTAGTGAAGCTGTTCATTACCCTCAAATCCTTTTTTTTTTCTTTTGGTTATAAAAAAAGAAAGAGGCAAGCTGATGCTCAGAGTTCAGTATTTAACAGCTCTGGTCACGGGACATTAATTCCAAGAACCCCTTTCAGAGCTTGATCTTTTATTGTATAATTTGACTTGTGAAGTCTCTTGATGTACACCGGTGTGAGAGCAGAAGCAGCCTCTTTTCTCTAGGGTTTGCTATTATGAACACTCTTCTATTATGATTAAGAGATCAGTAAACTGAGATTTAATGTAATGGTCCAATTAAGATTTGAACATAGAACATAAAAGACTTGCCTACTGATCATTCTTATGGAGGCATTAAAGAGGTGCTACTGAAGGCCAGGCTCCCTGTGTGCATTGTATGATGCAAACCTACAAATACTTGTCCTAAAGGTGTGTGTACCTCAGCAATCAATATCCAAGGAAAAAGTGTTTGAAGGAGGAAGGGTTATAGAAACTGTATGAATTGATTCAGTTTTCAGCTGGAAATGGCAGGTAGAGAGAGTTAAGTTGCCATTTCCCTCCTTGAGTTTGGCCTGGTATGCAGATGGAGAGAAGTCTGAAAGAGGAGTGGAAAGGAAAGTGTGGCCAGGGGAGTGGAGGTGGGAAGAAGAGGCTTTGAAAGCTTTCAAGGTGTGTTTGGGGCAGGAAGATTGAATGCAGCAATCTGGAGAGCCAAATCAATCTTCAGAGTGAGAGTGATTTCAGTAGCTAGTACGAAATTTTAGTAAGAGTACTTTTCACGTATCAGCTCATACGGAAATGTCTATAATGTCTCAATGTCAGAATCCAGGTACCCTTTTTTACTGTAGCTTGTAGCAACACTCATTTGGGACTTAGAGCACTTGAGGAACACATGCACTTTTTCAGCTATAGTTTTAGACCTAATATGAATGCACATACACAGAGGAGATGTGTTGGGCTGTTCTGAAGGAATACATGAGTATTTGGGAGATGTCTTTTAAACTCAGAAGTTGTTCCACTGGTTACCTTCAGAAAGGCTTTTGTTGTTCTCCCTGCAAAGTCAAGTTGCAAATGCAATTCTTTGGTAGTTTTATATTGCTTCCTGCTATATGCAGCTTATCATAACGCTTGGACTTGGAAATGACTTTGAGCTTATGTAATGCAAAGCTACATACAATATAAATATTGGAGATGGAAATAGTTTGAATGGTGGACTAATGCAGCGACGTTTGTCTCTTTTCCCCCATCCAAGGAAAAGGACTAATGTGTTTTGCTACATGCTAAGTAGACATTCTAGGAAAACTTGGTCTTTACTCTCAAGACTTATATTCACAAAACACAAAGATGTCAGCTCCAGTTTTAACTGAGGAGAGATACTTGTGAAGGATGCTTTGAAATGATAAAGGAAGGATGTCTGCAATGTGTAAATATATTTTATTTTTTTTCCATTCTGTAGTGGTGTTGCCTTGACCATGGCCAAAGCATCCATCAAGAGGTTTTGTGGCCTGCAACGTTTAGATCAATCTCGTTGGTTTTAATAGAAACTGTTGTGTGTTTTAATATGTTCCAAATGTTTTGGGACTGGTTGATGGTAAGAGAACATTCTGGTAACTTCAGAGGCTTATGAAGCACTCAGCATCCTGGCTGCTCACCAGAATAGACTTCACATGATTCATCCTGCTGCACTCGGCCTTTTGTGAAAAACAGCAAGTCTTTAGGTGTCTAGAAGATTCTTTTAATGAATTCTGTGTCTCATCTGCTATCTTGGAATTGAGAGTTTTCTCTAGTTCCTTTTTCCAGGGTATTTTGCAATTTAGGCTTATTTCTGCAGCCTGGGGAAGCCACGTTGTACTGAACCAGGGGAAAGCTAATTTTTAGTTGGTAGAGAGATGATATTTGCATCTGGATTAACTTTAGACTAGCATTCAAGTATGCTTGCTGTTGCAATTAAATCTCATTTTCATTATTATTGAAAGACTTTGGCTTAAACTGTTCATCCTGGTGGAAATGTTGCAAGACCTTGGACTGAATTTTCATCATAATGTCAGTTCTCTTTGGCTGCATATTATTTAGAATTGGAAAAACAGGCCTTTTCTAGTCTTAACCCAACCCAAACTGGTTCTTTTCTGGGATTATCTCCACACACCAAAATGAGATTTGAGGTTCAGGTCTTGAAATGCGTCTGTGCACCTCAGCTCTAATATGCCTGGCTATATTTGATGAGGAAAGTCCTTTCAGACCGGGCTTGTGCTAGCACAAATGGTTAGAAACAATTGGTTTCCTGCTTGAATGTGTGAAAATCCTGTTTAGCCATTTTATTTTCCCATAGTCTAGAGGGGAACTAAAGCTTTCATAGCTTATGGTAACTGGTATGGCTGGAAATCTCATTTATTAGGAATTGAAAATATCATGTCTGACCACAAGAAAGGATTTGTTTAGACTCTCTTGTGGAGACAGAATAAAACAGATGGAAGGTGTTTGAACACTGTACGTCACTATTTAGGGGTGATTATTTCAAGAGGAAGAAATTGCTATGATATTGTTAAGGGCAGGGTGATACACAGGAGATTTAGAGCTGCCTCTTTTTATTGTCTGAGATATTTGAAAGACTAAACAAATACACACGTTTTTCTTTCCCTAAAGGTTCTGCCAATTCTTGAAATCCTGTATCATGTTGAAGAAAGGAATTCACACCATGTTTACATGGCTCTTATCATTTTGCTGATCCTTACAGAGGATCCTTCAACCCATCCATTCATGAAGTGGTGAGTTGTTGTGATAAAAAATTCTTCAGCTCTAAAAATGGTTTAAATATTTATTTTTATAAAGATGCATCTGTATATCTGTTTCCTCAGCAAAGGCTGTGTTCATCCAAATTTGAGAGCATATACATATTTCTTTTGTAAGGACTAGTATCCCAAAGTTAGAAGAGTCACTTCAGAACTTTCCTGAGTGAAGTGAACGAACATGCTCCCTCTTGTAGGGGAGATGCTGCATATACCTCTTTTTCTGTCTTTTTTTGATGTTTCCTGATGCAAATTGACATTGAGGAGGCCTGCCTGGCTATTACTAAGATACTGAGGCTTTGCCATGGAAGTGGAGGGACTAGAAGAGAGAAAACCAGAAAACCTTTTATATTTCTTTTGAAAAACTTTGCTTAACCAGTTTGATGCAATTGAGAGGAGCTTTTAGTTAGAGTGTTATTTTCCAGACTGAATGTTACTTCCTTACTTGACATTTCTTTTTCTGTCTTCTAGATTAATATCTATTTTATGTTGTCCATATAATATGATCTAAATATTGACTAGCTTTGGGCCTTGACCATCTGTGCTGGAGAATACCTTGGGTAAATACGTTCTAGTTTCCTAGCTTCTAAAGCTATGTAATGCAAAAGATATCTGCACTGATTTTATTTAATTTTTTGACTGGGACATGGTAACTCTGTAACCATGCAGATGACTGAAACAACATTTTCCTGAAGCTTTCTTCTGCCTCACCTTCACACGCCCTGAACCTATACACATGCACCGTACGTGTGTAGTATGTATTTGGGGGTTCCATACCACTAAGTCATTTAACTTCTCTCATAAATTTAGCTTGTTGAGGATTAGAGTACAGCAGACAAAGTTTCACTCCTGCCTCAGTCTCTTCCCCCATTGTTCTTCATTCATTTTAAAGACTTTATACATGGTCTTTAAATAAATTCCTTACTGGATAAGTAAAAGTGGAAGATTTCCCTAAAATTGTTAATGAGGATCCAGCTGTGGAATGAAAACATAAATCAAGTTTTCTTGTCCAGTTTATTCTTGCCTTTGCAGCCAAACTTGCCAATACAGTTGTAGTGTTTTCTCTGCAATGTGGATATTAGTTTACTACTTCCGTTTTAATAAAAACAAACCCAAACCCCACCTTGTTCCTTTTACCCTGCACTGATTTTCTCAGTCCTGCCTTTGCTTCTTCCCAATTTAATCTTTGATTTTAATTCAGACTTTCACTAACTGCTTCTTTCTTTTACTCTGTGGTTGTGTTTTTCCACTCCATAGTGCCTGGTGTGAAGCATCCATTCATTAATAGTGTTGTGTGGCCAGAGTTTTGCTAGTTTTGTTTCTTAGCTAGATACTGAGAGGTGGCTGTGAAGTGCCTGAGTCTGCAGGCCCTACTGCAGTAAAAGCTGTGAAAATGGAAAATTTTACCATCAAAAGCCAATGGAGTGCTACGACACTGCAGAGGATAGATGTGGAATAACCTTAATTCTTCCTCCTGTGCTCTTCTATTCCTTACTATTCTTTCTCTTAGCCTTTTCTCCATTCTCTAATGGATGGGGCATGTTTCGTTACGAAGGAGAGCACAAACTTGGAGGGAAAGCAGGATGCTTTTCCACCCTTGCAGTGCTTTTCTTATTGAATTTCAATGCTTTTTCTTGCCCCCTGCTTTTAATCTTGGTGTCACGTGGATGGATTGGATGTAGTGAAGGAGAAAGAATAGGTCTTCCCTTGTTCAAAACTAAAACTGCGCACTCTGAAAAGTCACATAAATAAACTATGATATAGACAAGAGAGTTGATGACACTGATAGAAACTCTAAAGTATTCCTTATAGAAAGGAATCCTTATCTTATAGAAAAACCACATTCTGTTATACTTAAAAAAAGTTACCTTCTTGATCTACTTGATCTATGGTATTCCTGAACTTTAGAGAGGGATGTGGATATCCAAATATAAATGTGAGCATCGCATATTATCTTGTGAACTGTTGGGGAATGGATATACGGGTAGTGGATTCCTACAGATCCTATGATGGGGAATCAGTGTAGTTAGCACCCTACTTTGCAGTAAAAGGATTCAAAATCATACTGATGAATCACTTCCCCTCACCTATCTTTTTGAATTATTTAGATGGAGGTTGCCAAGTATGAATAATCAAGTTACTATTAAAAAACTACAGTATAAAGTAAGAAATTAGTCTCATACTTTCTTAAATATTAGCTCCACATCTCTTAAAGGCTGAGAGGGCATTATAGGGCAGCAAAATGAATGGAGTCAAGAAAGTTGTATAGGTATTTCTGTAAAATGTAAACATCTAGCATCATTTACACAACTGGAATGAAACTGTAAGAAGCATGCCTGTACGGTCCATTTATGGGTTATTTTCCTTTGTGATATTTAACCCACATTTATCTATTGATTTTTTTTTTTAGATGAATTTTAGTAAGCACAGTTTTATAAATCTTGTGATTAGACTGACTGGTAAAGAGCTCAGGAAACCACAGAAACTTTTTTTGACTGCTGAAGCATTTTTTTTTTGTTTAAAATGAATGTGGTCTTAATTGCATAGAAAATATGATCAAAACCATAGGCCCTGTTCCTGCAATTGGCTTAATGCAGTTTAGCTCCGTGTAACCCTGCAGAGCTCAATTTCTTTCACTAATAATAACAACAGAGTAAATGAGTAGATGCAAGAATTCCCTAAAGGGGACAAGTATTTGTGATTTTTTTTTTTTTTTCTTCTCTGATTTATGAAGCTGTAAATAAAATTACATTGGATGTCAAAATAACATCATACAGTACTTTATGTAGCAGTAGCCTATAGTACTACTATAGTACTTTATGCTGTAGTAAATAGTGATCGACTGTAAATCACTATTTAACTGTGTTTACTTTTATTGCGTTAAGAAATATCCCACAAGCAAAGTTATAGGAAANTGCACCCCCAGCCATCCCGCTGGCAGGGCAGTGCGAGAAGCAGAAAAGGCCTTCACTCTGTGTAAGCACTGCTCAACAACAACGGGTCCATATAACAAAAACATCTCTGTATTATCAACGCTGTCTCCAGCACAAATCCAAAACATAGCCCCGTACTAGCTACTATGAAGAAAATTAACCCTCTCAGCTGAAACCAGGACATTGGTAAATATAGAACTGAGTTCCTGTTCTTTGCATCTGCAGTCCTTGCACCCTGAGTTATAGGTGTCCAGGAGCCTGGTGTTAAAAAGAGTAATTAATCAAAACCTCTTAATTTTTATATCTTTATTTTAATTATTCTTGCAAGACCACCCCAGATCTGAGCTTTTTGTTTTGCTTTTTTTCTTTTTTAATATGATCTGCAAACCAATGAGGCTGTTCAAATAGTGGCACTGATTTCAGGTAGATGATTTTGAAATGTAAGGTACTTTCATGTTTCATGCTTCTGAAACCCAAAACCATGGTGGTGGTTGCTGTTGTTTTTAAAATATAATTTCTTTGCCTGCCTGCTATGGTTGCTTTCTTCAGTGTGCAGAAGAGAGGTGACAGGGACTGGTATGTAACTTTTTAACTTTGAAGTTTGGGTTTGGTTCTTTTTGTGGTTTTTTTGTTTGTTTTTTTTTTAAGAGTAGTGGACTATTCCAAGGCATAGTTGTCTCAGTGAATCAGTGAATGTCATTTTCCAGAGTTGATGTTTTAAAAGTTTCAGTGAGAACCATTGTCCATCTCTGGACTGAGACTAGGCCATGAACATGTCTTGTCCATGGTTACAACTGTCAACGTGTTCTCTAACAAGCTCTGGTAACTTCATGTTTTGCATTAGGAATTTGAAATTTGGCAGGTAGCTTTTGTGCTAGGGCTCTGCTGCTGATAATCTGACTAAATTCAACCAAATTATAAACCTCCAGGGGAAGGGGAGCAGACTGTTTCCATCTGCACAGCAGATACATAGCTGGAGGTGGCCTGATGTCCATGGTGACTGAATATTCTCATTTTGCTGCTCCCAGAGCCAGCTGGGATGTTTGCGTCCTCCCCTGCCCAGGGATAAGGTAGCCATTGAGATATGTAGGGACAAGCTGGAGCTTGTGTAAGTGCTGTTTCCAGCTCCTGTGGGTTGGGACTGTGCTCCCAGTGATGCTTCTGTTGCTGCTTGGCAGTAGTTGAAGCCACATAGAATTATAGAATCACTTAGGTTGAAAAGACCTTTAAGATTGAGTCCAACTGTAAACCTAACTCTGCCAAGTCCACCACTAAACCATGTCTCTAAGCGCCACATCTACATGTCTTTTAAATACCTCCAGGCATGGTGACTCCACCACTTCAGTGGGCAGCCAGTTCCAAAGTTTGACAACCCTTTCGGTGAAGACATTTTTCCTAATATCCAATCTAAACCTCCCCTGGCACAACTTGGAGGCCATTTCCTCTGGTCCTTTTGCTTGTTACTTGAGAGAAGAGACCAACACCCACCTGGTTACAGCCTCCTTTCAGGTAGTTATAGAGAATGATCAGGTCTCTGACCCTTCACCAGCTTCATTGCCTTTCTCTGGACACACTCCAGCACCTCAGTGTCCTTCTTGTACTGAGGGGCCCAAAACTGAACACAGCACTCAAGGTGCGGCCTCACCAGTGCTGAGTACAGGGGCACAATCACTTCCCTAGTCCTTCTGGCCACACTATTCCTTATACAAGCCAGGATGCTCTTGGCCTTCTTGGCCACCTGGGCACACTGCTGGCTCATATTCAGCCAGCTGTAGACCAATACTCTCAGGTCTTTTTCTGCCATGGAGCTTTCCAGCCACTCTTCCCCAAGCCTGTAGCGTTGCATGGGGTTGCTGTGACCCAAGTGCAGGACCTGGCACTTGGCCTTGTTGAATCTCATACAGTTGGCCTCGGCCCATTGATCCAGCCTGTCCAGATCCCTTTGTAGAGCCTTTTTACCCTCAAGCAGATCAACACTCCCACCCTACTTGGTGTCATCTGCAGCCTTACTGAGGGTGCGCTCATTCCCCTCGTCCAGATCACTGATATAGATATTAAACAGAACTGGCCCCACTACTGAGCCCTGTGGAGCACCACTTGTGACCAGCTGCCAACTGGATTTAACTCCATTCACCAGAACTCTTTGTGCCCGACCATCCAGCCAGTTTTTTGCCCAGCAAAGCGTATGCCTGTCCAAGCTGCGAGCAGCCAGTTTCTCCAGAAGAATGCTGTGGGAAATGGTGCCAAAGGCTTTACTAAAATCTAGGTAGACAACATCCACAGCCTTTCCCTCACCCACTAAGCAGTGGGTCACCATGTCATAGATAGAGATCAGATTGGTCAAGCAGAACCTGCCTCTCATGAACCCATGCTGACTGGGCCTGATCACCTGGTTGTCCTGTATGTGCTGTGTAATGCACTCAAGATGATCTGCTCCATAACCTTCCCTGGCACGGAGGCCAGACTGACAGGCCTGTAGTTCCCTGGAAGCACCTTTTGGCCCTTCTTGTAGATGGGCGTCACATTTGCTGACCTCCCCGGTTAGCCAGGAATGGTGATAAATGATGGAAAGTGGCTTGGTGAGCACTTCTGCCAGCTCCCTCAGTACTCTTGGGTGGATCCCATCCAGCCCCATAGACTTGTGTGTGTCTAAGTGGTGTAGCAGGTTGCTAACCATTTCTCCTTGGATTATGGGAGCTTCACTCTGCTCTCCATCCCTGTCTTCCAGCTTAGGGGGTGTGGGTACCCCGAGAACAACTGGTCTTTACTATTAAAGACTGAGGCAAAGAAGGCATTAAGTACCTCAGCCTTCTCCTCATCCTTTGTCAATGTTTCCCCCTGCATCCAATAAAGGATGGAGATTCTCCTTAGTCCTCCTTTTATTGCTAATGTATTTGTAGAAACATTTTTTATTGTCTTTTACAGCAGTAGCCAGATTAAGTTCTAGTTGGACTTTGGCCCGTCTAATTTTCTCCCTGCTTAACCTCACGACATCCTTGTAGTCCTCCTGACTGTCCTGCCCCTTCTTCCAAAGGCCACATGATGAGACCCGAGACTCCTGAGTTCCATCATAGTGTGACTCAAGGAAACTGCCACTTTGGTTCTTAAAGTACAGGGATGTGCCCCACAAAATAATGCCAAAGGGAGTGGGAAGAAACATGGACCTCTGTTTATTTGTGGGAGGAGGTTGCTTTGCTATCTTGCTCGTAAATGAGAGACTATAAGAAATAGCTTATTAGAGATTTATTCAGTAAGTTGATCTTTTTTGTTAGGGTAAGTGTATTTTATCTCAGGAGGGGCGGATGGGACACACACGACACCACAACCCTTGGGTATCATTTTAGCGCAAACTGAGTAAAATAATCTCTTTTCAGTAAGCATCTGGAAATATATCTCTCTGTACTATTGGTTTGGATTTACATTGTGTGTCATGTCAAAACAAATAGTATTTTATACTACCCATTTTCATAGGTATATTTTAAAGAGTATGTTACATTTTCAATAATCTAACCATTCAGGAGTCAGGAAGTGAAATGTACAACCACAACTTATCCCTGTTATAAATATATATTACAGAATGTAACCATTACTTAATGATCATATACGGTTCTTCAAATAACAGTATATTTTTCTTCTGGAAGGTTCATAGATTCATAGAATCCTAGCATGGTTTGAGTTGGAATGGACCTCAAAGATCATCTAGTTCCACCCCCCGCTACGGGCAGGGACACCCTCCACTAGACCACGTTGCCCAAAGCCCCATCCAACCTGGCCTTAAACACTTCCAGGGATGGAGCCTCCACAACCTCTCTGTGCCGACAAAAAGTCAGGTACTAGGTAGCATGTGATAATGGTGATACTTTTTTTTATTATTTTTTATTTTAATGATCTGTCATAAATATTTTCACTCAAGAAAATCCTGCCAGACTATAAGAGGAAACAGTAGTAGAAAAAATAAATTACTAACGTAGGAAACCATGCAACAAACGGTTTGGCTGGGGAGGTGAAGCTTCTCAAATACAGCAGCACATATCAGAATAGATGGGAATTTTTCTCAGTAGCTTATGAAACAATTGACTCTCCAAAATGATGAAGATGCTGTTAAAGCGTGCAAAGGGGAAGATTTCAGGTTTCAGCCCCCTCTCAGATGAGAGAAGACAGACTTGGGGAACCACAGTGATGCAGTCATCCTTTAGAAGCATGGATATTTAAGCACACTACTTACAACTCTATTTAAAAAAAAAAAGAAAAAAACCAACATTGAGCTACTCCAGTGGCCAGCATCCTGCTCCAGGATATCCTACAGCACTCAGCAGCAGCAGTTTCAAGGCTGGCTGACCACCGAGAAGTAGGGTTGTCACCTCTGCTTCTTCCCAACAGCAACAGAATCAGTATGGCTGGCTGTATGTCTCACACTTTGCTCTCGTAACAGTTATAGCAGGGCTACAATGACACTCAAGTACAACATACTGCACCCTATAGCATGGACAAGTGAAAGTGATCTGTATCCCTTTTAAGCACATCTTTTTACCTAATTCCACTTGACTCCTATGAGCATCCAGAGGATGACAGAAACCTCTTTCTTCATATCATTCCCTGAATCCCACTGAACTCTCTACAATAGCCAAAGAAATCAACAAAATATGACATTAATATAATTGTGTGCCATCTTTTGATACTTAAGTTCCTTAAGTCATCTAACAGGGAGAAGCGCAAACGATAAAGTGTTCCATTGAGGTGCTGGAGCCTGTCCAAAGGGCAACGAAGTTGGTGAAGGGTCTAGAGCACAAGTCTTGTGAGGAGGAATGGCTGAGGAAACGGGTTGTTTAGCCTGGAGAAAAGGAGGCTGAGGGGAGACCTTATTGCTCTCTACAACTACCTGAAAGGAGGCTGTAGTGAGGTGGGGGTCAGTCTCTTCTCCTATGTAACAAGTGATAGGACAAGAGGAAATGGCCTCGAGTTGTGCCAGGGGAGGTTTAGATTGGATATTAGGAAAAATGTCTTCACCAAAAGAGTTGTCAAGCACTGGAACAGGCTGCCCAGGGAAGCGGTGGAGTCACCATGCCTGGAGGTATTTAAAAGACGTGTAGATGTGGTGCTTAGGGACATGGGTTAGTGGTGGACTTGGCAGTGCTAGGTTAAAGGTTGGACTTGATGGTCTTAAAGGTCTTTTCCAACCAAAACAATTCTATGATTCTACAATTCTTAGTGGCTCCCACAGCCCTGCATGTGAATAGCTGTGTTGATAGTATAGGGGGGAAAAAAAAGGAAAACTGGATAGTGTTTCTAGCCCATAAAGTCATTTAATGTTAAATGTGCGTGTCTAATTAGTGAGGTGTATGGCAACCTCTAGTGGTATATGCTTACTTAGGAAACAGCAAACATTCCAATATATGAAGCTATAGGAAAAGCATTTGCCTTAAGTAATTAGTCATCTTCTTGTCACTAATTTTAATAGAATGACATGGTGATGAGATGTCAGAATACAGCTGTTCAGGGAAAGACTCTCCTCTTCATTTCCAAGTGTATCTCACATACTAGAGGAGGCAGACTAGCTGTAGAAAAGCTGAATAACATGAAAGCCATTTCCAAATAGGTTAAAGGAATTAATGCCAACTGACTTGCAGTTTTAAGTGACAAATTGAACACCTGCACTAATATGTCAGTTAGGTGTGTGGCTTTACTTTTGGTAATTGTACTTGCAGAATAGAAACCAAGGAAAGGAAAAACCTACCCTCACTGCAGGTATGTAACAATCCACCTGGTTGTGCTTTGTTGCTTAGAGACTATACAGCCACCTCTGGTAGTCATTTGTGACAATGACGACAACATCAACACAAATTTTATTTTACTTTTTTATAATAGTCTATCAGTATAATTTAAAGATACTAAAAATGTCAGCACTCAGCAAATATAAGAGAGAGACAGTGCAGTGCAATCTCACCCTTGGCACAATGCTGAGAAAATAGCTCTGTGTATTTAAAAACAAACCAGCGGTAACAGAGGATAGAGAAGGGAAGGATCTCAAAGTCAGGGCAGTCTACAATAGAGGACATCCAACATTAAGTGAATACTGCCCTGGATCTTATTATAAACCAGCTATTACATCTATTTTTACTTCCAGCAGCTGCTTGTGATAGATTTATATAAATCTGTCAATTTTCATGCTTGCTGGAACGTGATACAAATTGCCCAACATTATGAAGTTGTATTTTACTGAGCTCTTAAGTACACTACATTGAATATTCTCAGCTAATTCTCTCATAGAAAACAGTCTTCAGAATTTAAAACAATTGGCAGTGTCTGGTCAGAATAGGATTAGGAAAAAGTCTGCATGGAAATGGAATTATTTCTCACATTAAGGAAGGAATCATTAGAGCATCTGGTGAGGCTTAAATGACCACTGTCTATTCAGTTGTATTGCTAAGCAGCTTTTAAGTTAAGCATTTCACAGCTACTTAATTTAAAAGCCTATACCCTAAAATACTGTATGTAATGTCAAGTACTATCATCTTTTTAGGCTTTTCCTTCACAGAAAACACTTTTTCATTATGGATACTGTGGTTTATTCTCTCAGAGATGCTTGCACTATGATGGTAAAACCAGAATAGGAATTTAAATATAAATATTCTGCTTTGGCATCATGGAGCAAGCTGGGTCCATCAGTGCTGGTTAAATTTAATGATAGTGGCTAACAGACTTCATAAGGTAGGAAAAGGAAGGACAATGTATGCCTGAAAGTATCAATCTCTTATGAAACATACGTGTTCATAAATATTTATTTCTACTGCTTTTCTTGATAACTGAAACTTTATAACATAACTGTGTATCTTGAGAGGAAATCAAGTTAAAATACTTCCTTTATGGTGCTTGAGCCTGCCAGGGAACCCAAGGTTGTAAAGCTCCCAAGAAGAAAATGCTACCATACTAGCAGTAAAGTCTTACGGGAGACAGGCTGCCCCTGGAACTGACTCTTCCTTCCAGCCTGCCCATGTCCTAGCCCCACAGGACATTTTACAACAGATCTTAATACATTTTTATTGTAGAGTCTTTTGATTTATAAGAAATCATGATCATAGTGACAAATTAAATCCCAATCTTGGTGGCCATTTTTGCCTATTGTCCAGATGTACAGTTTTTTAACTGCAGAATAAGATCTTCTTTCCCTAATCTTCCTCTTGTTTTTCTGGTTCTGTTTCAAATTTAAAGTCATCTCCTTCATTACAATTTCCACTACATAATAATATGGAGCGTCTGGCTACAACAAGGGAGAAGCTTAAAAATAACAGCATGGAATATCTTTGGACTATATAAGAATATCTTATTATATATGATTATATTATATCATATTGCCTTTTTGTTTTGCTTCTTCAATTAATGAGTATGTCCATTTTCTCTACCAATTCTTACATTATTTCCAACCAGAAAAACACAGTTCCAACCCTGCTGGCACCCAATGGTTGGGATAACCAACATCCTTCTCAGACTGCTATCCTACCACACTACAGTTGGTTGGATATTGTTGGGTTATTATTTGTAATACTGCCCAGTTCAGATCCCGTGTGAAGTCTCTCTGCTAAAAGCCATAACAAAACCAACCACCAGTAGCTACTAAGAGCTTACATCTTTGGAAGAACTAAGAGTTTTGAATATGCCAGTACTATGTGCTTGCTCTAAGGGCTCTCTTTCTAGTTGGCACATTTTGAGTGTGGCTTTCTTAGTCCTTCACACAATAAAAGATAATTTGACTGACAATTTCAATGCAACAGAATTTTTTTCCCCTGTTTTTTCCCATTCACCCCTATTGCCTCCTTTCCGCACACATCAGTGTTAAGCAACAACAGAAGTCTGTCTGCCTTCAATAAGAATATCAGCACAATTATTTCACAACTAAAATCAAGCAGCAATGTTAAAGTCTCATTGTAACTATGCATGTCTAGAGAGATGACGAATAAGGCACTCAAACATCACAGCAGATTGCATGCAAGGAGTGCCAGAGAATTTCTGGGTGTTGCATGTCCTTCCTTGGGTCTTGAGATAGGTCTTATACATCAAGGAGTCAATCTGCCTCAAAATTGCCATTACAGATGGTGAAAGCCACATGTGAGAAGGCTGGAAGAGGCTGGTGTAGGGAGGAGCCCCACAGCACATAAAGGCTCCATTTATGTTTCTGAGTTGAAAGGTTGAGGTGAGACGTGCGTGCAGAAGTACTGAGGTTGCTGCTTCTCTACCAATGGCTGCCACCTCTTCTGATAAGCCAGCAGACCACATGCTTAACCATTTCATAACCCACTTAAATCAAAATAATCCAGCTGAGCTTGCTTTGAACCATGAGTTTAAATGTTGAACAGTAGATGTCCATAAACTCAGAGCATTTTGACAAAAGTCAAACCACACAGAAATACACAGGCAGTTACGCTAGATGACTACGAGATTATTGAGTGGTGATAACAGTCAGCTGTAATGGGACTAGCAAGATAACCTCTTCCTGGCCCAAATATAAGCAGAGGAACACATCTTGTGTTGGTCTGCTGAAACAGCAGTAGAATAAAATGGAACAAAATCAGAAACCAGGAACACAGAAAAAAGCTCTGAAGTGGAAAACAAAGTATCACGCTAAAAACCAGACCAAGTTTTTGAGCATCAAGGTAGCGTAACTCACACCACATCAGGATCTATGATTTTAGACGTCAACATTTGCAAATGCTTGTAAAACTCAGACTCCATGTCTATGATTTGAGAAATGAAGAGAGCAGATATTTAAGACAATGTCTGATATACGTAACAGGAAAATAGCTTCAATTCAAATTCTGAACGCTCGTTATTGCTGCCAAGGGTATGAAAACAGAGTGAGTATCAAGTCGGAAAAAGGTAATGGCAGAATGCATTCATCTCGGTTACTTGTCCATACTTTTACAACCAGCCATTTCCAAAAGAGAAGGGGCTCGGAGAGAATTAAATCCTAAAGAGCAGTGATTTAAGAACAAGATGTATCTCTTATTAACCCAGTCCTTTACAAAGTGTACAGGCATGCAATTATCATTTACTTATTTTTGACACACTGTACTTAACAAGATATTTTTTTTAACAGTTTATTCCAGATTGCATTAACAAGGACCTTCCTGGTTTCCCTTGGAGCAGGGCTGGCTGCCAAGATGAGAGGGATGCCTGATGCATGACTACCTGCCTGTACAAAGTGGTTTGCAGCACAGATACAAAATAGGAAGGACTGACTTTAATATCTACTACTTTAATGTTATAGTCCTGTTTTAGAACCAAATCAGTTATCGACTATTCATTACTACACAGGCTAATTGGCTTTACCACTTGAAAAGTATGGTTACAGATTTTATGGCCCATATTTGCGGGGTCCCGTTACAAAATGATCGTTATATTTTGTCTGATTTAACAAATAAACCTTTTGCCAAATATGCAGGAAGAAGTAAAGCAAGTTGAAAATCCAGTTTGCATAGCACTTGAGAAGCATCACTCAGTGCATTTTTATATTAACATGATACATGGCTAAGAAAAGTATAGTTCACAAAAATCCCTGAAATATTTCTGATTTAAAAGCAGCTACTGAGCTATTCTGTTAAGAGAATGAAAAGTCAGAAGTTTCTCAGACAGACAAATTAAGCTTTTGTGTGCATTCAGAACAGATCCAAGTAAAAACCAAATAAGATTTATTCTGGGATTATTTATTCAATTATCATTTCAGCTATTTAATAAATCAGTATCTATTAAGGCATATAAAATTCAAGTTCCTCTATTCCTGACTTTCAGCAGAGTTTCAAGAGACATCTATTTCTGAAGTTTTATATTTACCTGATGATCCTCTGAGCAGCATACTGATGAAGTGAGTGCCGACATATTTGCTAAGGCTGCCAGACACTTTGTATGAAGGTATTTGTCCTGTCAGAAAGAAGAGGAAAGAAAGAAAACCACATCAAAACTTTGATATAGACTGACACCTACTGCAGTAATCATTCAAAAGACTGAGTAATTGTCCTGGCTCTGGCTA
>VXBL01005402.1:26769-42190 GCA_013400195.1 Aramus guarauna | reverse complement strand
ATGCCGCTGTCACAGGCTCTACCCCCCCAAAAAAAAAAAAAAGAGCTCAAGGCCCCTTGCGCAAGAGGGACACACAGCTCAATGCACCAGCGAGGAGCGGAGCGATGCCAGGGTGGGGAAACACCGGCATCAGCCCAGCCCAGCCCGCGCCTTTCGCTCCATCCC
Organism: Aramus guarauna; assembly: GCA_013400195.1. Lineage (NCBI taxonomy): Eukaryota > Metazoa > Chordata > Aves > Gruiformes > Aramidae > Aramus > Aramus guarauna. The sequence goes on along the minus strand of VXBL01005402.1, from coordinate 42,025 downwards.
TTTTATCACAGTGCCAGAAAGTGATGCCCAGCGAGGTGGCCCCCGAGCCCCGGGGCAATCCCCTCTTGGGCTGCTCTTGATGTACCATCACGGAAAGGGGCACGGGGAGAGAAACGGCACCGCACAGCTCCACGCCCTGGCTGGCCCCCGAGCAGCAGTGGCTGGGTGCCGCTGCCAGCCCCCGGGGAGGAAGATAGAAAAGATGGGAGCGTACAAAAGGGTTACACGAGGCAGGGCGCAGGCAGAGCCCACCGTCACAGCGCAGGAGAGCGGCTCGGTTCCTCTCCACGCACCCACGGCACCAGGGAAGGGGACCTGGCAGCCAAGAGTCCGGCCTGCGGCACTCAGTGCCCGGGCAGCCAAGCGTCCCCCCATCTTCCAGGGCGCGGGGCTCCAGTCCCCCCCAGGCAGCGTCTCCTCCGCAGCCCCACGCAGCGGAGGGGCCCAGCCCTGACTCTGCTTCCCCATGTCCCATCCTCGCTGCCGGCAGGGCTGCTCCGGGGAGCCGGCGTCGGAGCCAGCAAAGCCTCGGCCCCCTCCCTGTTGCCTCCCCCGGCAGAGCAGCAGGAGAGGACAGCACCCCGCCAAAAGCTCAGCACTCCGGGGGGCCGTGCCAAGGGCTGGAGAGGGGCTTGGGGGGAAACGGGACAAGCGTCTCTCTTCATCTGCAATAGAAAGTTTTAAATACGCTCATTAAAATAATTGCTTTAAAAAAAAGCCTCCCCAGCCCTAGTGGGAGGGGCCCCAGGGCAGAGTCCTCTCACGGCCGAGGTCCTGAGAGGTGACGGAGAAAAGCCGGTGTCCCCAGCCGGCTGCTGTCCCCTGCCCTGGGCACGCGTCCTCTCGTGGCTCCACAGCTCCCCACCGCCTGCCCTTACTCCAGCCCCAGGATGTAGTTGATGCCCTGCACCAGTCCGATGATCACCGGCTGCCAGGCCACCAGGTAGCGCAGCCAGTCCAGCAGCTGCCCGTACATGACGTGAGGCCTCTCCCAGCTGGGCAGGAAGGAGTTAAAGAGCCACGGGGAGAGGGGCAAGAGGAGCGCGGCCCACGCAGGAGCCACCCAAAGCTGCCACACGGCAGGGGCTGGGGACGGAGGGGGACAAGGAGCGGCGGGTACCCGGGGAGGGACGGCTCCGGCCAGGCTCACCTCGGCTGCGCCTCGGCAAGGAGGGGCTGGGGTGCAGCCAAGCGTCCTGCGGGATGCAGCCTCCCAGCTCCCCCAGTGTGCCCACTGCGATGTGCCCAGCTCAGGGACACATTTTACGGGTCTCTGCCACTGCTGTGGGCTGGCAGTGACCTGCATGGGGTGCCAGGCAAGCCCAAAGGAGCAGCCAGCAGCTCCCAGGCACAGCCGAGCCCCTCGTGTTGCTCTACACCCAGTGCTCCCCTTTGCAAGGTGCTGGGTCCCACACGGAGAAAGGATACGGGTTACTGAACATCCTCTTGAGATCCACCTTCTCTTTGCAGTACGGACACGTCTGCTTCTTCCCAACAATGCACCAGCCACGGATGCAGAACTCGTGAAACCTGGGGAGCGGCATGTTAAGGGGAACTGCTTCGAGCTGGAGAAGGGGGGACACGACCACGGAGGAAACCATCAAGTTTAAAAGTCACACAGGGGTGTAGGGGACAGGAAACATCCATGGTGTGCAGATGGCCGCGTTACACAACCGCAGCCCTTTCCTAGACGGTGCGGTGCCTTCCAGGCACAGAGGAAGGGGCTCATGGGGCGGTGGGACAGGGGGTCATTGCGAGGGCTATGGCCAACGTGCTGGGCACTGCCAAGACACAAACCCTTCACCGACAGTAGCCCCGGCACGCGCTGACACCAGGGCCAGGTTAGACCGACGTGGGCAAAGGCTGTGGGGACGTGTCCAGCGGTGAAATGCCAGGGCTTCAGCACCGGGAAGGTTTGTGCAGCCCAGGAGAGCTATGCAAACTTGACAGCGTGCGTTACGCAAGGCTCCTGCAAAGGCTTCTCAGGAATTAACGGCACATTTAAGGAATTTCCCCCAGGGTGTGGCTTCCAGCAGACAGGTAACAAGGATTTCCCCAACCTAAGCACAGCCCTGAGAAGTCACAAGGAAACATGAGGTGGCTGCAGCCAGGGGCCCCAGCACGGCTCTGGGGTGAGGTGAGGCTGTTTGCTGTGACAAGAACTCTGCCACGCAGGAGGGTGTCACTGAGCAAACAGAAACTCCCCCAGGTAACACCTCTGCTGCTCCCACCAAGGGTTAGTACTGGAGAACAGCAGCGGGAGCCCTCGGCCCCGGAGCAGAGGGCTGCCTCGGTGCCAGCAGCCAACGATCCGGGGCTGCCAGCCAGCCTCACCCCTGGGACCACCACGAGCACCGACTCCGACAGCCGCAAACCCCTCGGACAAACCCCTCTGGGACACGCAGGCCCAGGCCCCACGCAGGGTTGGTTGCTGGGGTCCGGCCAGCATAAACCTCCCCTAACAGTTTATAGCACTTAAATTTAGTCAACAAAATTTTGCCAGCGTGACCTTTGCTCAGGCCCAGTTTGGAAACCACCTCACAGCCAGTAATGCAAGCAGTGCCAGAGGACATCCCATCTCCACCGCTGAGTCACTGCCAGAAAACCCCCTGATCCGTCCCCCAGCTGGAGCTGAACAATAACCAGGACTTCCACTTTCAAAACTGCCTGTGCATCAATCAGCTGACAGGGAGGGCTGAGCAATTCCAGGGCACCAGAAACCCCGCACGCAGCCGGAATCTTCCTTTTGGGGAAGGAGGAAGCTGCGGGAACCGGTGGCACTAGACTGGGGGGCTGTTTTCTGGGGGATGCGTTTTCCCCCAGCTCTTCCCTTCGAGCGTTCTCAGCCAGGACCCACAGCACTGGCTCTCTGCCCAGGGGCCGGAGTGACACAGGCAGCCCAGCTCAGCCGGACCAGGGACGCTTCAGGTCTGTACCTGTCACCGCTGGAGCCAGCACAGCGTCAAGCGCCGGGCAGACGGGTTCCAGCAGATTTGGCAAAGACAGCGCTGCCAGAGCCGGGGGAGCTGGGGAGGGGAAGGAAGAGGGAACAACCACTTGTAATGCATGCGGAGGTGGCAAGGAAGTGATTTCAGGGATACGTGGGACTTCACCTCTTTCCATGCCAAGTCAGCTATGACACAGGCAGGGATCACATGCAAAAATCAGAACTGCCCCAGTCCCAGGACAGGCGTTTCTTCACCCGGGAGGGGGGAAGCTGTGGGGCAGGAGCTCTCAGTTGCCAGCCCCAGCAGGGAGCTGGCGAGGCGAGGGGCTGGCACCCGAGAAGGATACACGTGGTTGCAGGAGAGGCGGTAGGTGTTCTCGATGATCCCCTCCTCGTTCACGTCCACGAAAATCTGCTGGCCGCAGACGGCACAGACGCTGTCAGAGAGGTGCTTGGTGGGCATCCCCGAGGCGCTGTAGAACTGAGCGAGGCAGAGCAGAGGGAGAGCGGTGACAGCGGGAGGGCACGCGTCCCACGCCCGCGTCGGCACGGCTAAGCTTTAAGGAGGGCTGGGGTCAGCACCCAAGGAGTCCAGCCTCAGCCTTTTGAGCTTAAAAACCTCGTTACAGATCCGGCTGTGGGAAACAACTACAACAGGACAGGGAGCTGCTCAGTGACGTGGAGGCCCATCGCAGCCCAGTCCCTCTGCCAACCCCAGAGGCCCCCTCCCCATGCCAGGGACCACCCCCCTTCGCTCCCTGACTGCAAGGTGAGATGTCAGCTGCCTGCCTGCCGAGCAGCGAGGGCAGAGGCTGGGGGCGAGAGCACGACAAGCTGGAAGTCACAGCTTTGGCCCGAGACGACAACCTTGGGCTGGCAGTCAAACACAGCCCAAGCCTCAAGTCCCACAGGTCCCGGAAGCTCAGACGGCTGAAGAGCAAAGCACAGAGCAGCCACCTCCCACCAGCTCCAAGCCTGTTGGCTCAGCACCGGCCTGACGCAGCACGCAGCTCTGGCCCCACACGCTCCAGGGACAGCCACGAGCCCCAGGTCACTCGTGCTGTGTCCTGGCTCCCACGGCCCGGCTGGGAGACAGAATCACAGAATACCTCAAGTTGGAAGGGACCCATAAGATCACGGAGTCCAACTCCCTGCTCCTCACAGGCCTAGTTAAAACTAACCCATATGACTCAGAGCATCATCCAGAAGCTCCTTGAATTCTGTCAGGCTTGGTGCCGTGACCGCTTCCCTGGGGAGCCTGTTCCAGGGACCGACCACCAGATTCAGTGAAGAACCTTTTCATAATGTCTAACCCTGAACTTTCCTTGACGCAGCTTCCTTCCGTTTTCTCGTGTCTTATCACCGGTCACCAGAGGGAGATCAGCAACTTCTCTTCTGCTGCCTCCAAGGAAGCAGACTGCGATGAGGGCACTGAACCAGCCAAGTGACCTCAGCCACTCCTGACAAGTCTTGCCCTCAAGAATTTCACCACTTGCTCGCCCTCCTCTGGACACACTTCAATAATTCAATGTCCTTTGTATATTGAGGCACCCAAAACCGCACACAGCACCGGAGGTGGGGCCACCCCAGAGCTGTGCAGAGTGGGACGATCGCCTCCCTCGACCAGCTGGTGATGCTCTGCTTGATGCGCCCAGGTCACAGCTGGCCCTTTGGCTGCCAGAGCACACTGCTGACTCCTATTCTACGTGGCACCAACCCAAACCCCCAGATCTCTTTCCACAGGGCTGCTCTCCAGCCTCTCCTCCCCCAATTTGTATGTATAACCAGGATTACCCCGTCCCAGGTGGAGAATCAGAGAATCATAGAATCATCCCAGCNCTGCACTCGCTCCAACAGCTCCATGTCCTCCTTATGTTCAGGGCCCCAGAGCTGAGGAATCCAGGACTTGCTCTTGTTAAATTCCATATGGTTGGTGACTGCCCAGCTCTCTCTGTAAAGCCTCTCTACCCTCGAGGGAGTCCACAGCTCCTCCTAGTTTAGTATCATCAGCAACACCTGCCTCAGACCTGGCACAGCTTTGCTCGGAGCATCTGACAGAGCCCTTGGTCTGCAGTGCCGGCTGGTGGCAGCACCCTCCCGGCAGCCCTGCAGCCAGGCCAGACCCTCAGAGAGCACCTGGGCTGCTGCGGGCCTGTCTTGGGTGCCCACCGCCTACATGGGGGGGGACCTGAGCTCTGCCAAGGCGTCCCAGTGCGAGTGGAAGGTGGCTGGCCAGGGGCTGGGGCTCCCCAGTTCTGCCAGGCAGCACCTCCTAGGAGCAGCAGCAGAAAGCTCAGAGAGGTGGAAGAAACACAAAGTCCAAGACACCAAAGAGCTGCTGCAGAGAAGCAACACAACCTACTCCACCGCTGTCCTAGATCACGTATTTTTTTTTTAGTGGAGTGAGGGATTTTTTTTGGTACCAGGTGAGTGGGACACAGATTTTAGGCCACCCCTGCAGGCACGCAGGAACATGCCCTCTGTCCACAGGGACGGGACAAGCTGCAGAGGGTACGAGGAGTAGAAGGAAGCCCATGGTGGGACTTCTTCCCTGGTGGCTGCAGGTCACGAGTTAATGCACCCGTGGCGTGGCCTCAGAAACAGGAGCGCTCTTTGGCAGCAATTTTAAAAGCCCAGGAAGAGAAATAGCCCAGGAGTTTAGAGGGGCTGAACAGATCCTTCCACTCCTCATTTCTTGTGCTTCTGGGGATGAGGGGACACCCGCAGAGGCTTTGCTCTTAAGGAAAAGTCTCTCCATTCTGCCAGAAACCTCCCACAGCCCAGACACCGTGGTAGTGGCCACAGAGAGAACACAGGGAGAAGGCAGCAGCCTCGGGGAGCCCTTCCTCAAGGTGGGGGTTTGATGCACTTTCCTGTTTGGGGGAGGCAAAAGCTCCTACTGCCACTGACACGCTTCAGGCCTGCCACGATGGGGCAGGACTCTTGCCTGGGGGATGGTGCGGCATTAACTCACCCCAATCGTCGAGGCCATGTAATCCGCACACATCTCAGCAAAGTCCCTCTCCAGCACCCCGTAGTAAAGACCGTAGAAGAGGAGGGAGATGCCAAAGTCCATCGCATCTTCTGGCTTGATTCTACAAAAGACATCAAGAAGGGTTTTTCTGGGGGGGCTGCGGAAGTGCAAAGCCAGCGTGCTGACACAGCCCAGCCTCTGGAATGAGCCACTGCAGTAATCTCCCCAATTCTCTCATGCACCAGATCAGCTCCCAGTAGCCCCCAGTTAACGCTTCCACATCTCTGCAGGCAGTTGCCAGGGCTGCTCATCCTCCAGAGAAGGAATCAAACCCTCTAAACAGGCAGATGCTTGGGCTCGGGTCCTCTGCTACCACACTGGGCTGGCTGCTTGTTGCAGGCACCTCTTTATCAGGGTAGCAAAGAAAACCCCACTGCTGCCCCGCAGAGCTGGAGGAGATGCCAACACAGCTGAGCTGGAAGAAGGGCTTCTCCAGCAACCTTGACCAGTTCAGGTCCCAACATCTCACCTGCGATCCTCCTCGCAGGGAGAGGACACCCCAAAAGCCTCTTTGGCCCCATTAATCAGATTGCCAAGACAACTGTATTTCCAGAGTCATCGCCAAGGCCTTATTCCACACCGTGTGTTACATCCCCTCCCCAGGAGAGGGACCCGGAAGATTCACTCACCGGAATAATAAGTTAAGACCAAAAAGTGTAAACATCACAGCCATGTACCCTACGATTCCAGTGGCGTAGCTGATCTTGTATATTAGTAGAAACCATTTGTAAACCAGCCTGTAAAGAATTAAACAAAGAATTTAACCACTTCATTTTTCCAGAATGAAACTGCACCAAGCACCCGAAGAGTTTTACTTTTCAAACCTGGATGGTGGCGTTGGCAGACAGTTCACCCACCCGCCCACCCAGGCAACAGAGCTTTCAATTTCTAATTCAAGCTACAGATCTGTCGCTGCCATGGGCTGTTAACGGTCTTGACTTCCAAACTAGAGACCTCAGGATCTCCAAAGGCTGTAAGCAAGCGTGCCAGGAATGTCCTTGGTGATGCTACCAGCCCGGTACCACGTGCATCGGGCTGGCTGCCAGCAGCCAGGTAGTGCTTCACACCGACGGACACTGGCAGCACGTGCAGAGGTTGCACATCCCCAGGGTGCAAAGTTTAAGACAATGATCTGTGGCAGCGAAACTGGAAAGAGCTCCTTGTAACGGTTACCCCAGGACTGAGGGGTTTTCCCAGCAACATGTGTACTAACCTGGGCGTTGTCTGTACCAGAGGTTTTCGAGTTGCCCTGAAGGTGACGAAAGCTGTGACCGCTGAGAAGAGCACCCAGATTACCAGGAACCGCCACCAGTACAGCTTGATTGTGAAATACAGAGGCACTACCCACATCTGGAAGAGGGTCACCATCTGCAGGAACAGAGAAAAGGCATTCTGAGCTGGTTCTCTGCTCATCAGACATCAGAAACACCCTGGCAGTCCTGGCAGCCGTTCTCCTGTCTGCAACAAAGGACCCTGCATAGCACCAGTAAACTCAGAAGGTTTGGTCTGTGGCACCCAGCACCCAGAGAACAGGCTCAGAGCCTGACTGAGGGAGTCGGAGGCAGCAGCCAGGCGATCTTTGGTAGCAAAGGACTAGAGCTGCAGGGAGAACACAGAGGAAACCTCTCCAGAGGAAGGTACAGGAGATGATTCACCTAACTAGCTTTTGTAAGAAGTCTATATAAACCTTTGCGGTCCTGACTCCTGCAACCACCAACACCTCAGGGAAGTGGAACAGGGTGCCCCGAGAAGCTGTGGCTGCCCCTGGCTCCCTGGCAGTGTTGAAGGCCAGGTTGGATGGGGCTTTGGGCAACCTGGGCTAGTGGAGGGTGTCCCTGCCCATGGCAGGGGTGGCACTGGGTGGGCTGGGAGGTCCCTGCCCACCCGAACCAGGCTGGGGTTCTATCAAACACAGAGACAGGCATGGCAGAAGGTTTCAGACTCGCTTCTGCCCTACAGCCTGTTCCCAAAAGGGATCTACGGCCATGCAGCTGAGCTCCCATGGTGCTGCTGGAGGCGAAGAGGCAAACGGGTTCAGTTTAAAGGTCATAGAGGATTACAGGTATTGCCTGGAAACATTAATTATGATGAGGAAGTCAGAGTGAGGTTGGTTCAGGTAAAATAACAGTCCCTGACAAGCCAGTGGGATCAACATCAGGTCTGCTCAGCAGAGCCCAGCGGAGCTGCAGGAACCGCCAAACCCAGGGTCCCAGCAGCAAGAAGCCCCCACCGCTTCTGAGGGAGCACCCACAAAACGCGGCTTCCCTTTGCGTTGCCCTCAGGATGAGTCCCAAGCTCTGCTTGTCCCATCACCTGGTGTCAAAGCACTATGTAAAACTGAGTTACGGGCATCACTTGTAACAGAAACTGGAGGCCTCTAGGCATATCCATCCTCATCCCCAGCTAGAATCCGCACACGCTGCTGGGAAGACAAGGCTATCTCGACACCAGACAAGAGGAGAAAAACAGGAACATACTTCTCATCAGCTCAAGGACAGCATCACTCAGCACTCGCATCCAGCCACGTGGGAGACACTTACGTTGTAGGAGCGAGGGTGCCTCTGTTTCCACTGAACCAACAGGAGCTGTGCCACCACAAGCGTGGCGATAAGGATGAGGACCATTTCGGCATGCATAGCCTCGTGACCACGGTGCTTGGCATGCATCCGTGCGTGCTCCACCCTGCAACAGGGAAAAGGCGGCTGAAGAGCGTGCGGGCACAGACCACATGCTAACAGCACGGCGGGGCTGGCAAACACCTCAGCACAGGGCAGCCAGGAAGACCAGACCGAGACACACCACGAAGGAGCCTCGTGGAGACGGGTGCTACGTTGCAATCCGGAGGAAAAAGGACAAAAGGCTTCTCTGAGACCAGCTCAGTTTTAAACTGTGGAAGCCCAGACTGCCATCCAGCCCATCCCGGCGTGCACGAAGCAGAGATAACTCATGCTGACATACCTGAACTAACGATCTTGGAGTGCGTGTTCCACATAACTCGCCCAGCACTTCAGCGGTGCAACAGCATCAGCTGAGCGGCTGTTTGGCACCACGAGTGTCCACTAACCCTCCATACCAAACCCTCAGCCCTGTTTCAGAGCCACCAGCACCATTCCCCACCTCACCCAGCACGGGAAAGGCTGAATGGCCCTGCGGGGACACTGTCTAAAGCCAGAAAAACCCACAAGCCCCAGCAAATCGCTTCTCTCTGCCCTGGGCAGCCCCCTTTGCATCCTGGAACAAGTGATTTCCTGACTGATGCTCTGCAGACACCTGGGGCTTCTTTGCAGCTTGTGCTGTTTGACCAAGAACTGAGGCAGAATTAAGACCCAGAACATCCTTACGGCTCCATCTTAAGCCAGTAAGACAGTTCAAGTTGGGGGGAAAAAAATCCAAACCCAACAAATATGCCAAATTCTCTGATTTTAAGTCATCCTCTATAAATTAATACTGAGAGAAGACCGGTCTTGGTGTGCTTTTCAACAAGTGGCTGGCTGAAATTGGTTTGGCTAAGGGAAAAGGAGGGATATCTAGTAAGCAGTCTAAAAGAAAAAACATTAGTATTGCTTTTGAAGACAGTTCCTCCTCCCCCTAACAACTAACGCTGCGCAGGGAAGGCCAACCCTGTCCTCTCCCGCCGTGAACACAGGCTGTGCTGCAGGTCAGGAGCAGGAGCTTGCTCAAGCTGTAAGCTTGTTCACCTCACAACGCGGACTCACCTCCATCTCTCCTCTGGGGACAAGTGTGAAAGCTGAACCTAGGGGAAAAAAAAAAAAAAAAAACAAACAAAAACACCAAAGAAATTAGCCACTCTCAGATTTTACTGCAGCCAAGGCTCTGCCCACCACCCCGCACTGCGTGTACCAGAGGAATTGGTTTAAGTCCCATGTTCACAACCCAAACGCGCGTCTCTGGCACAGAGGAGCGATCCCAGTGCACATCAGAAACAGGACAGAGAAGGGAGGCCAAAATCCCACCAGCCTGCAGACAGGGGATGGTATCTGCGCACGGGCAACAAACCATTGCCAAAAAAATTTTCAGAGAGAATCACGGAAAAAGAAAGATTTAGGACTTGCTTTGCTGACACAGCTGGAAGTTTCTCCCAAGCGTTACGGGTAGCAAAGTTTTTGCCTGACAGGAGCAACCAAGAGCAACGGGAATTGCTGTTATTAGCGACAAGAGATAATGGGTTGGCATAATCCGCGCTTAACGCAAGCTGAAACTGCCAGGCTAGACGCAGGGTGTTAATGACACCCTCTGTGTGACAGGTTTAGGGGACAGAAGGAACCAGTGATTTAAAAGCCCCCCTCTGCAGAACTGCGACTCTGTGCTAAACCTTCTAAGCTTGCAAGCAAGCAGCACTCAAACCTCATCCAGAGGCTGAGTCTCTCTGAAGCTCCCATTTCCCAGTGAGATTCGGTGCGAATACTCTCACCACGAGGCATCCAGACTGGAGAGGCAGAGGGGGACGTTGCATCTCAGCTCTCTCTCGGAGCTTTATACCTTCACAGAAGAGCTGAAGTGTCCCCCAGCACCGGTCAGGTCCCTGCACGGGCTCCCTGGCCAGGCAGCACTCATCCCAGTGCCAGCACAAACCCTGGCACATGGCGCTGGGGTTGCAGCTAACGAAATCCTGCAGCTCTGACTTCAAGTCGCCTCTCCTCAGCAACACACAAACCCAGGTAAAACCTACAGCGGCTCACCAGGGGCTGGGCTTATAAACACACAGCTTACAAAGCCCCATCTGGCTGGAGACCCTCCAGCGGGGCCGAGGGGTTGGGGACAGCACTCGCCCCAGCTGCCGGCTCTCCTCCCAGCACGGCTGGCCAGCCCCGAGTGACCCACACCAGATGTTTACCAGCAAGCAGGCATGGAGCCATAAGAAGAGAGATGGAAAAGAAGTCACAGCAAGGACATTGCTATCGCACTCTCCTGCGCACACTGCAGATACGTACACAGGAACGGGCTCCACCTCGCCCTGGCCTCCGATCAGCAGGTACGGAGCCGTGGGCTCGGCTTCAGCCTTTACCCCAGGGCTCTCCGGGGACGGGACGGCAGCCAGCCTTGCCTGCCCTTGCTCACGGTGCCGTGCCACCACTGCCGGCACGCACAGCAGATCCCTCAGGGCTGTTCCCCAAACAGGCGTCCTGCAGCCAGCACCTCCGATTGCACCCGGGCTTGGCCGAGGACGCGCGCAGCCGTCTCGTTTCCTCCACGATGCCTAATTATACCCCAGGGTGAGGAGGCAGGGAGACACACACGTGGCAGCAGTCTGTCTGTGTGCTGTTACACATCTGCTGTGCTTCACCCTAGAGCAACACCTGCGAGCATTCAGTCCCCAAAGCCTTCAAGAAGCACTTTGGTACTTAGACACAAAATATAGACTTAAGAAAATCCCTGTTCAAGCTCCCTGGCTCGCGTAGGAAACCATGTGTAGGTGGTGACAATCTAACACCAGCTCTGAGAAGCACGCTCGTATCGACCAAACTCCCCAAGCTCTTCTGTTCTTAAAGCATCCATGTCCAGAGGAATCAGTTCAGTCGCTGCTTTCCCTTCAAAAAGTCAGCTGTACAATTCGTAGTTAGAACAACTGCTCTGATAAATCGTAAAAAAGAAATTTTAAAAGTGTTTCAAGTCACTGCAAGCAGGAGAAGCTGAGAAACCCCAAGTGCTTGTTGGCCCAGCTCACCTCTGGCCTAGGTCAATCCCCCTGCAAGCTGTGGGAAGTGACCTGGGGGCTCCTGCTGCCACCCCCCAGGAAATCCCTGCTCCCCCCAAGCGATCCCTGCTCCCCCGAGGCTCTCCTTCAGTCCTCACTGGGTGGAGACATTTTTACAAGACACCTTCAAAACACATCCATTTTTTTTTTCCCCATACAACAGCTTCCGGTCATTCCTCTGCACCGTGCCAGAAGTCGCTCCATCCACACCAATCTGCCCCACGCTTAGGGAACGCTTCTCAGCCTCCTTCCTTCAGCATCTTCCCCAAATCTACAAATATTTCCAGCAAACAAGCTAAAAGCCTTCTCAGCCCCAAACCCTAAGAGAATTCCACTGGCATTGCACAGAGAAGAGGGCTTCCTACCTAGCTGTCCTCCAGAGCCGTCAGCAACCGCCAGAGAAGCTATCCTTGCAGGTGCAAGAATCCACGGCACCGGACACAATTTTCCCTCAATTACAGGGACTGAGCTTCACCAGATTCCCCAGAGCTTAAAGCTCCTAAAATAACTTTATTAAGGGGGAGGGGGGCAGGACATGACAGACAGGACATTCAGGCAGAGACAGGAGCGATCTGATGACTGTCAGACACCACATGGCAGAGCAGCCACCCCAAGCTGGACCTTCCAGTTAACCCCTTCTTGATCTGCACGCTCTCTTACCACAGAAATCTAGTGTTGGTTCTAAAAATGAACAGCCATGGTGAATCCGAGTGTGAGAAGCACCAGCTCCTGCCATTAAGTGTTTGCTCTATTTCTAGTTTGGGTTTGTCTCATTTTAACAGCCAGTTTTTGGGTCCCTTTCTAGCCCTGTCAGCTAGGCTGAAGAGCCTCTGCTCTTAAATCTCCCTTTACCCGAGCAGAGGGTTAGACAAGAACCACAAGGATGACTGAGGTACCTGAAGATATGTTCTACCGAGCCTTAAGCACCGACGCACTCCGCTGCAGCCTCCTCCGGCTGGTGATACCAGCACAGGATCCGCTGCGTGCAACCAAGGAGAGCTCTTAGAACAACTTTGTTTAAAAAAAAAAAAAGGAATTAAGAATGATACATTCTGCCCTCTGTCTCCTCCATAACTCAAGAACCACTCAAAAATCCCAACCCCCTCTGAGTGATGACTGGGAGAAATTGGATACCTATGACTAAAGTCTAATTCTCTCTTCAGACACGGTACCGCGGCCTTTGGAAGAAAGTCACGCCACTCCCCCGTTTTCAGCAGGGCTCATGCCCCAAAGCCACCACAAACCTGTGATCCCCATCACCAGGACGGTCAAGAGAAATACCTCCCTCCAGGAAAACACAGAGGCTGCGGTTACCTAGAATACAAAACCCGTGACTGCCTGTTTCTCACGGCCCAGAAGCGAGGGGACAGGAGGATCTCCAGGCACACGTACCAACTGCCCTGCTGCGAGCTGGCTGTAATCTCCTTACGCTCTAAGTCTCGGAAGGAGGTAAGGAGAACGTCTTGAATAAGCAGCTGCTGATTTCAGTTCGAAGCTACAGACCAGCCTACGGTTCATCTTCAGCGGCTCAACAGTATTTTGGCCATCAAAACCAACAGCAGCCAGCATCTGCTACGCACAGCACCAGGCAGGGGCACAAGAGCTGAGGATCGGGGCGCCTAGGACCTGATCTCACCTTTCTCACAGCCCCAACCTCAGTATTTGTTTCACATCACCCACTAGGAACAACCTGAAATAACTGGAAATCTCAAGAGTGCTGAGAGTCCAGCCGTTCACCCAAGGCAGATTTTGAAGAGGCAGGCAAAGCCAAAGCCACGCGACACTCAGCATTTATCACACGTGGGTGCACCAAGTGAAACGTTACACCACTTTCAGATCCCCATGGTGCACCAGCCCCACCGTTAGCGGTACGATAGCAACATGCGCAGCCCAGAGAGCTGCCGAGTTCTCAGGATAACACAAGCTATGGATTTTGTCTGACGGGTGCGGATTTAGCGGAATCGCAACACAGGGATAAGCACAGCCCTGCGTGCACCTCCTTATCAGCTGCCTCCCTGCGACACTCTCTCTGTCCTTCTCGGCCAGCCCCAAAAGCTGTTTTCTGCCAGGCTGAAAAACAGGAATTTAGTATCTGAGCATCAGAGACATCAGATCTTCCACATTTTTACAGGGAAGAGGTTTCCCAACTGCTGCTGGCACTGAACTAAGGCACTCACGAGTGCAACAGTTTACTGTCTGCTTACTAGTGTGCTGTAAGTCTTGCCTATCAAGATGGAAGAGATTCACAGGAGGACACGGGGCTCGCTTGTTCAGAGAGGGGCTCAGACAGCCTGGTTCCAGTGTGCACACATACACCTTGGTGTTCCTCGAAGCCTGGCTGGAAAACCATTGCTCTGGCATAAAAACCCATCTGTGAGTATCTTAAAATATAAAAAGCAGCAACTCAAGAGTGACCGATTTGTGGTTTAAGACATTCGGTCACTGGATTTGAGGTTGAATCCTCCTGTCACCCCACCGTACCTGCTCTTCAGCGGTGACACACGGTGCAGGGAGGATGCACAAGCTCTTACTGCACTTCAGGCAGACGGTCTCACCTCGCTCGCACGTCTCAGCTGTACACGAGGGAAGCTCCACAACCTGAGCCTGCCAGTGAACTTCCCAAATACAACCTTCTGCACCTGAGAATTTTCAAGCCAAACTACCAATTCTTGAGAAAAAGCTCTGAAATTCCCCCAGCGGCACCAGGTGACCATCTCATCCCCCCCGTGCCGCTGCTCCCACGGCGCAGGCAGCGCTGCCGGCTGCACACACAGAACCGCTCTGCAAGTGGAAGGAAAGCTCATGAGCACGAAGCGCAGGTGACTGCAAAGAGCCGCGGCAAAGCCAGCACAGCAGTGCCGTTACGGCGCTGCGGTATGGTGGCACACACGCTGTGGCAGACGCACATGCCGCTCTCCAGTTGCGTGCAAGCAGGCGAGTCCTGGCTCCCAATTCCAGCTTTCCAAACACTTTTTTTTTTTTTTTCTTTTCCCCAAGCTTTGTAATTTTTCACCTCCGTGAATACTTGAATGCCAGCATGGGAACAGCAGGAACTTTGATTAAAGACCTTTACCTCACATGGCTTCAATTCCCCAAGAGCAACAAAGGCTACTAATTATCTCAGCGTAGAAGTTCACTTGGCACAGCACCAAGGTGACAGGCAGAAGTCATTGCCGGGAGGGAACGTCACCGGTGCTGCCAGCGTCTGAGGGCACCCCGAGCAGCCCCGTGTACTCCCGTATCCTCTGAAACGCAAACCCCACCCTGGTCCCGCGCGGCTTTTCCAGCAGCGACTTTTACAGTCAGGGAATGAATTAACAGCAGAAAAGTTTCGCAGGCGCTGAAGGGCCCAACTGGTGTTTCCAGGACCCCTCCTCAGCTGGGCCAGTTTTGGGGACCCCGTCTGGAAACAGGCGCTTTGGCCACCTCAGGGATGCAAAGTGCTCCAGTGCGGCTTGTCCCTGAGCACCTCAGCGTGCAGGTACCCCCGCGGCCCAAACCCCCGTTTCCTGACGCGGCTCAAGGGCCGTTCCTGAGCCTCCCCTCCACCACTGCCCTC
>VXBL01005402.1:0-16449 GCA_013400195.1 Aramus guarauna | reverse complement strand
GGGGGACGGCGGGGGACGGCGGGGGACGGCATACTTGGCCTTTGTAGTGCTCGGCCGCCTGCTCCTTCTGGGCGAGCTGCGCCTGCAGCTCTGCCACCTTCTCCTGCTGTCGGGTGGCCTCTGCCTGCAGCTCCCCTTCCAGCACCTGCGGGCAGGGAAGGGACCAGGTCAGAGACGCCCCGCACCCCCAGCTCGCACAGCCGAGCCCCCCACATCCCTTCAGGGGGGCCACCGACAGCTCCGGGACTGGGTCCAGCTCAGGTTCCAGGTTTTTGGCCCGTTTACCTTAACCCTCTGCTGCTGGGTTCGGGTGACCTTCTCGTGCTGGGCCAGCTTTTTATTCAGCTCCTCCACCTGGAAAAGCACAGCTCTGTTAGACCAGCTCCAGGCACAAGATCCCGTCTGTGACCCTCCTGTGGAAGGGCATGTCCCTCCCCTCCAGCCAGCTCCAGGGCAGGACCAGGAGGAGGTTTCCTGCCCCGGGGGGCTGCTCAGCAGTGCCCACCACCGAGGAAGCTCGCGGCACAGCCGGCACTTCGGTTAGCTGGGCAGGCGGCTCGTAAATTGTTCGGTAGCGAACGCGCTCATCGCCCAGGCGCCTGCGAGCTGCAGGCCCACGGGTCGGCCACCGCTCTCGGCTCGGGCTGACGGCTGCCAGACCCCGGCTGCTGGGAGCTCCTGCCCGGCCGGGCTCTCCCTGCTCCAGGGGACACTCGGGGAGCCCCCATCCCCCAGTCACAGCCACGGGGTCCCTGGGCAGCACAGGCTGGGACTGCGAGGGACGACTAAGCTGGGCAGGGAAACGGGGCTTCTCTCTCCAGCGCTGTTTCCCAAGAGCCACCCTGTCTGAGATGGGTGCTGCTGCAAAGCATCCCACCTCTGGCCACATCTGGACTGAGCTTTTGGCAGCGCAGCCCCCTCCTCCCGGCACCAGCCATTCCTGCCAGCTGGGCGAGGAGCTGAACCTCAGTTAAACAGGGTGGGGAGAAAAAAAAAGAGCCAGACAGAAGGAGCGGGGTATCCCTGCTCCTCCCAAATCCCCCCTCTCTGAAAACCAGACACCACATGAGCAGCGGTCCCGTGTCAAGGAGCTCTGGATGCTCTCGGCAGCCGGTCACTACCGGCACGCCGCCTGCAGCCGTGCCCACACTCGTGAGCAAGAAGCCGTGCCAAACCGTGGGCACCACCACGAGCGGGCAGGCGGCAGGTTTGGGTCCCAGCTCCTACCCCCCGGGGGGGCGAAGGTGAGAGCCCAGAGACCTGGAGCCAAGCGCCCCACGGCTGGGTCCGCGCCGCAAACAGTTCACGAGAGGAGAGGGCGGCTCTGGTGGGAAGCGGCAGCAGCCGGGGCCGTGCACCGTCACCGTTTAAGCAGCCGGCACTTCGCATGCATTACCTGCTTAGCTTGTTCTTTCCGAAATACCTCTAGCTGCTCCACCTGCGAACACAAAAGGCAGAAGTGAATACGCGGCTGGCGCAGACCGGGCTGCCTTTCCCGGGAGTGCCCGTCCCCTTCAAGCCTGAGCTTGGCTCAGGGAACGTGTCCCAGACCCTCAGCTCCCGGGCTGAGCAGGATGAGGATCCAGGGGTGCACAGCAGACTGAAAGCACCCCTTTCCCCAGGGGGTTCCCTCTGCCTGCAGCCCTCCCGGCAGGGAGGTCACAGGAGCCCCTACCTGAGCTGTCAGCCTCTGCCTCTCCTCCAGCAGCTTCCTCCTCTCCTCCAGCGCCGCCGCCTTGCCGCTCTCGTACTCCTTACTCATCGCCTCCAGCTTCCGCACCGCCTCCTCGGCCTCCTGCCGGCTGCCGGCCACCAGCTCCTCCGACGCCGACCGCAGCCGCTCCAGCTCCCGCGCGTGCCGCTCCCTGGCCTGGCCCAGCTCCGTCTCGAGCCGCTGCTGCCCACGGCTCCGGCTCTCGCCGAGCCCCCGGTTCTCCTCGGCCAACCGAGCGTTGGCCTGCTGCAGCCCCGCCAGCCGCGCCGCCTGCTCCGCCGCCTCCGCCTGCAGCCGCTGGACGGCCCGGTCCTGCTCCGCCGACCGCTCCCGCAGGGAGGGCACCTCGGCTGCCTCCAGCTTGGCCCGCGCCAGCTCCGTTCGCAGAGCGGTCAGGGCTTTCGCGCTCTGCTCCAGGTCCTGGCGATGCTGGCTCTCCAGGGAGGCGCGCTCGGCCTGCAGCTGCTGGCAAAGGTGTTTCAGCGCTGGCAGCTCCCCGGCGAGCGCCTGGGCACTGCCGAGCTCCTGCTGCAGGGTGGCGAGGAGCTGCTCCTTCTGGAGGCACTTGTCCTGGCAGACCTTCACCTCCTGGCGCAGCTCGTCCTCCCGCTCGCTCTGGCAATGGCGGTCCCTCTTCAGGGCCTCGATGGTCAACCGCTGCTTCTCCATCTCCTCCTGGCACCGCTGCACCTCCACCTTCATGAGCGAGCACCTCTCGGCCGCCCGGGAGGCGGCGGTGGCCATCTCCGTCTGCAGCACCCGCAGCCTCTCCTCCAGCTTCTTGCTCTTCTCCGACTCGGCGACAATCAGGCGCTTCAGCTCCTTGCTCTCCCCCTCCTTCTCCGTCACCTGCCGATGGAGGATGGAGACCTCGTGCTCCAGGCTGCCGATCAGGCTGTTCTTCCTCTCCATCTCCTGGACGCACTGGGACACTTGCTCCTTCCAGCTCTCCTCCGACCGGCCCTTCTCCTGCGCCGCAGAGCGGAGGGACGCCAGCTCCTTCTCAGCAGCGGCGACGGCGGTTTTGCTCTGCATCAGCTCCCTGCCCTTTTCCTGCAGCTCCTTCCGCAGGGCCTCCACGGTGCCGTTGTGCAGAGCCTGCGCCGACCTCGAGGCCTCGAGCAGCTTCTGCAGCTCCGACGCCTTCTCCTTCTGCTGGGCCGCTTCCCTCCTCGAGGCCTCCAGCTCCGCTTGCTCCGCTCTCGCCGCATCGGCCGCTGCTCGCTCGAGAGCGGCCATAGCCTCCTGCTGCTCCCTGCACTGCTGCTCCAGCTCCTCCACTTGCAAACGAAGCGCCTGGGTCTCCTTCACCTTCTCCTGGTAAAGGTCTCGACTCGAGCTGGATTCCTGCTCCCTGTGACGGCTCTTCTCCTCCGAGCTTTTGAGGGACATCTCCTTCGAGCAGGTGGCCTTGCCGCTGTCCCCCTCTGCGTCCCTGCTCCGGGCGGCCTCCGAGGAGCCCTGCAGCTCGTTGTCCACCTTGGACGCCCGCTCCTTGGCCACCTCCGCCGAGGCGAGCTCTCCTTTCAGCTTGCTGACCGTCTTCTGCAGGTCCCTCAGCTCCTCGCCCTGCGAGACGTTTTTCCGACGGAGCTCCTCCAGCTCCCCCTCCTTCTCCTCCACCAGCCCCTGGGACCGGGCCAGCTCCTCCCGGTGCACCGACCGCTCCACCCTCTGCTCGTTGAGGGAATTCTGCAGCTGCGCCTCCAGCTCTGCCTTGCGGCCTCGCTCAGCGACGCAATCCGCTTTGGCCCGTTCCGCCTCCTGCCGCAGGCGTTCGGCTTCCTCCTCCCAGCGCGCCAGGTCCCGCCGGTGCTCCCGCAGCGTCTCCTCCAGCCTGGAGCCCAGCAGGGTCACCTCCTCGGACAGCTTCTTCACCTCCGCCTCCACCTCCAGCTCCCGCTGCCTGCCGGCGGCGGCCACCCGGGAGAGCTCAGCCTCCGCGCTCCGCAGCCGCTCCACGGCGGCTTCCAGCTCCTTGGATTTGAGCTTCTCCTGGGAGAGCTGCTGGGAGACCCCCTCCAGCGCCTCGGTGGCTCTCCGTGCATCCGCCTCCAGCCCGGCCGCACGCTGGGCCGCGGCTTGCTCCGCGATGGCCATCTGTTCCCGCAGGGAAGAGACCTCGGCCTTCAGCTTCTGCTCCTCACCCTCCTTCTCCTTCGCCCACGCCCGGGTGCCGGACAGGTCGGCCTGGAGAGCGGCCAGCCTCTCCTGGTGCTCAGCGGCCAGGCGCCCTACGCGGGCCTCCAGCGCGGCCACCTTCTCCTGCTCGGCCTGCAGCTGCTGGCAGGCCCGGCCATGCTCCCGGCTCAGCGCCCGCATCTCCTCCTCCAGCCGCCTGCACTCTCCGTCTTCCCCTCGGGCAGCGAGGGAAGCTCCCGTCGGCTTCTCCCGGCTCTCCTCCAGCACCCGGCACTTAGCCGGCTCCTCGCCCCGCTCCTGCGGAGCTGGCTCCCGGCCCTGCACCAGCTGCTGCCTCTCCGCCTCCAGCTCGGCGATCCTGGCCAGGCTGCCCTCCAGGCTCTCGGCCGCCCGCCTCTTCTCATCCTCCAGGATGCCCTCGGTGTTCCGCAGGGATTCCTCCAGGAAGAGCAGCCTCTCCTGCAGACGGGTGTTCTCCCGGGCCAGCCTCTCCCTCTCGGCCAGCCTCTGCTGGCTCTCCTTCAGCCTGCCCTCCAGCTCCCGCAGCTGGGCTTTCAGCCCCTCCGCCGCTCCCTGCTGCCGCTGGGTGCTGAGCTCCAGGATCCTGGCTTCCAGCTCGCCGACCTTACGGCTCAGCTCGGCCTTCTCCTCCGCCGAGGCGGCCTGGCTGGCGTCCTGGGCCTGCGCCATGGCCTGCAGCTGGCCGCCCAGGGATGCGTTGGCCTCCCGCAGGTGCTGGAGCTGCTGCAGGGCAGAGTCCCTCTCCCGGAGGGTCTTCTCATGCTGGGTGTCGAGGGCAGACAGCCGCCCGGCCTCCGCCTCCCGCGCCCGCAGGTCCTGCTCCAGCCTCTCCCTGGCCCGGTGGCTCTCGGAGAGGGAGCTCTGGAGGTTGGCGACGAGGCCGCCCAGCTGCTGCTTCTCCTCCTCGAAGCGGCCACGTTCGGACTGCAGGGCTGATTCCCGCAGCTGCTTCTCCTCCTCCAGCCGCAGGACGGTGGCCTGGAGCTCGGCCCCTTTAGCGGCGAGGTTGGACACCTCCTGCTTCAGCTCTTCCAGCTGCAGAGAGTAGAGGAGGGGGGGAACAAAACACACACCCCAGGCATTACTCGAGCGGCAATGCTCTCACCGGGGACCCATGAGCTGCATCCCAGTGGGAGCTGCCCGGCCCCCACCTCCCCTCCTGGCACCCCCCACGTTCCCCTCAGCCTCGTGCCACTCTGCTCTCTGGGACCAAATACCTCTTCTCCCCGTGCAGGAGCTGCTCCCTCCACAACCGACCTGTGGTACAGAGCCTGGGGGAGCCAGCAGCTACCCGGGAGCGGTATTCCCAAATTCGGCACTACAGGGGCTCCCACAGAGCGCTCAGCCCCACAGCCCCCATCCAACAGCAGAGAGCAGCCAGCTCTGCCTCACGCGGCTTTGCCACGCGTCCCCTCCAGCACCCGCGGCTCTCCCCAGCTGGAGGAGTTTTCCATCCAAGCGTTGCTGGGAGCCAGAGGGTCCCTCAAGACCCAGCCGTACCTTCAGGATGTCCCCCATGACCTCTCCCTTCTCCTGGGTGCTGCAGTCCCCCAGCTTGGCCAGCTGATCCTCCAGCAGAGAGATCTTCCCTTGGAGAATCTCAATCTTCTCTTCCGAGCATTTCTGGGGACAGAAATGTGGGACTGAGCGCAGGACAGGGGAACCGAGCCGGGAGACGTGCGGTCACCCAGCGTTAATCAATGCCAAGCTCTCGGGCAGCTTTGTCTCAGCAGGCTCCGGGCTTCTCTCCTTGCTGCGAGGGCAGCGGCCTGTCCCACCGCGGAGAACCCTTCCAAGGCAGCAGGGAGAGGCTCCCCACCGGAGCCGGCTCTTGCACAGCCTCTCCCGGTGTGCCGGCACGGATGGGCAGGAGGCTCCTGCCCACTCCACCCTGCCCGCAGTGCATGAGCCAGCCCAGGCTGCGGGCGCAGCAGAGCGGGACCCCGGCCCCCCTCACCTTCTCCTGCAGGGCAGCACGCAGCTCGCTCTCCAGCTGCCCCTGCTTTTCCTGCGACTGCGCCAGGGCCGCGTTGTGCTCCTCCGAGAGCTCGTTCAGGGCTTCCTGCAGCTGGACCAAGTGGCTGGCGATCTCCCGCAACTGCGAAGGGAAACCCCCCCCCGTCCCCGAGGAGGGTCAGAGCGCGCCCTCGCTGCTCAGGGCTCGGCTCAGCTGCCCCCTCCCGAGCGCCGCAGCATTCACGGACATCCCAGGTCCCGGGTGCTCCGCACGCAAGCACTTCCACCCAGCCCCTACTTCCCCCACCGCGGTTCCCCTTCGGATCGGGATCCGGAGCCCAAAACAGGCTCGGTCACTGGGTCAAGGCTGCACGACACCCATGGCAAAACCATAAGCAGCCCAGTGTCCGGCACCGCCATCAAATCCTCCCCCCTGGGTCCCACATGAAGGACCGGGCTGTGGGGACACGGAGAGGACACTGGCCCATACCTTGAAGGAAAGATCCCCGTTCTCCTCAGAGAGCTGGTTGATTTTTCGGTCCATCTGACCTTTCTCGGTCTTCAGGTCCTGGCACTGCTTGAGGGCCTCGTGCAAGCGCACCATCAGGCTGCGGGAGAGGAGGTCGTTAAAGCGGGGCGTGCAAGCCTCAGGCAGGTGAGGACATCGCTGGCAACTGATGCTGCTGAGGAAACCGAGGTACCGAGCTATCTCTGCACCATGGTGAGAAAGTACCATAAATGCAGCTCTAAACCGGGGCCCAATACATCGTAAAGTGGAGCAGATAAGCGATGTTTGTGCTTTGCACGAGCCCAACCGCTCTGAACCGAGGGCAGGGGCAGCTGCAGGACTCCAGCCACCCCTCTGCAAAGTGAAATAAGTGAGGAAAGGACAGAAAAAAGGCACGGCACCTGCCAGCGGAGGCTGGGCATCCTGCCCAAGTAAACACCTTGCCACAAAGGGACAGGGAGAAGACTGGGGCGCAGCGGGGCAGGCAACAGAATTCAAGTGCACGACACAGCCCAGTTTGGTTCCAATCAAACTGGATCGAACTGGAGGGCTGGCAGCTGGGGAAGGGGCCGGGGTCAGGAGCTCCGATATCGCCCTGAAAGCATTCTGTGCCACAGCCTGTCCCAGCGCAGGGAATGCCATGCAGACTGACCTGCAGCACCACCTTTTCCCCCACCAGGGACAGTCGTGCTGGGATTTGAGAAAGGATCAGGCGTTCAGAACACACCGCGGGGATGGGGACCAGCTCCCTGCCCGCTGCGGTAAAAATGGGCTATGGGCCGTAATCACCCCGACCATGAGGAGCAGCGTGCTGGGCTGCGTGTCCAGCAGCAGGAGCAGCAGGTTGAGGGAGGGGATTCTGCCCCTCTGCTCCGCTCTGGTGAGACCCCCCTGCAGTGCTGCGTCCAGCTCNAGGGGGGTAGAACTGGATGGGCTGCGAGGTCCTTCCAACCCAAACCCTTCCCTGATTCTATGACCGCTGAAGCCATCTCCTCCAGAGGCTGCAGCTGCAGAGGAGGCAGAAGAGGACAAGAGGAAGTTTTGCCCTTGCCCGTTTCGTGCATTGCTGGGGAAGAGACAGACAACATGGAGCCTGGGGACGTGGGAGTGACAAGGACCGGCCTCGCAGGAGGGAGGGGACGTCCCAGGAGGATTACCTCTCATTCTTCTCCCTCAGCTCCTCCATCTCCTTGGGCTCCAGCTGGTCTGCGGCTTGCTTCTCGTTGAGCAGAGCCAAGCGGTCGATCCGCTGCTGCATCATGGTGATCTGAGCCTCTGGGGAGGGCGGCAAGAAAGGGTCCGTTACCGTCTTTTTATGTCACCCAGACCCCCCAAACAGCACGGCGGAGGATGTCTGTCCTTCTCCCAAGCTGGTGAGCAGCCACCGCACAGAAACCCTTTGCAGCAGGACACGGAAGAGCCGGGCTGCCAGCACTGCTGCCGGGCACGGTCGCCGCTTCAGTTGTGGCTTTTGTTGCCCAGGATATACAATGGAGTGGGAGAGGAAAGAAGCAACCTGCAGGCTCTGCGTGCACCTGGGGAAATCCCCAGGGCGGAGAGCGTTTCAGATGCAGATGGCTCCTATGCCTGCCAGCCTGCTCCAGATCATCTGGCAGGGGGACAAACAGCCACCTCCGAGAGATGCCGAGGGTTGTTACATCACCGTTGGAGCGGTCTGGGCTCCCATCGGCAAGGCTTTCTGCGTCACGCTTTGTTCCAGATTCACGGGCAAGGGTCCCCGTGGCCTGCGACGGAGCGAGGCACAGCACACCCCGAGCTGCCCTCTCCCCTCTGGAGAGCAGAAAGGCCCCAAAGCCACGAGCTGCGTTCCTCACTCGGGGCCTGGCAGGACGGACCCTGTGTGGTGGCCTCAAAACCACGACGGAGTCACAGAATCCCGGCGAGGTCTCAGCCCCAGAGAGCCCCCCCCCATGCCCCACGACATCCCACTGGCGACTGACCCTTCTCCGTGATGAGTTTGCGATTCTCTGCCAGCTCCACCTCCAGCTCGTCCCGGTTCTCTCTCTCAACAGCCAGCTGCTTCTTCAGCCGTCGCAGCTGGAACTGGGGGGTCTGCATGACATCCCCCATGGGCGAGGACGGAGGGCCGGGGAGCATGCTGCGGAGAGGCACGCCGCCTAACTCGGTTATCCGCAGCCAGCGGCAGGGCACGCTCCCTCCCCGCGCAGCCAGACCCGCTCCGGGTTCCCCCATCGCAGGGGAGGTTCAGAGCGGTAACGGATGCCGCGTCACCCGAGCGGACAGGTTGCTCTCCTCATCCTGACCGCGCTGACGCCAGCCTCCGACCGCCTGGCACGCGGGTACAAAAGCACCGCCGGGCCCGGGGCAAAGCACCCGGCTCCCTCTACGCCAGAGCCCCACCACAGAGCACTCGGCTTGCTAGAGAGAAATTCCGTCAGCACTTGATGCCCGACACCCAGCAGCAACACGAGCCTGATCCCCCCCCCCAAACCCACCCCAAGACAGGGGAGGACCGCAAGCTGCTCTGGGAAGTGTCTGCGCTCGTTAGGCGGAGACAAGCTGGGCTAAAAAGAGCTAATTACAGCCCGACCTCACCCCACCACCGCACATCCCCGTGTCCAGCCTGAGGAGTTTGCGACAGGACAGCAGCCCGGCAGAAAGGGGGTCTCTGTCGAGCCAGTGAGCGGCCCGGTGACATCTCCGGGTCCCAGAAGCCGCCCTGCCCACCCCCCCGTCCCCGCGCCCCCCCAGCAGCCCAGACACGTACTTGTTGGCGCCGGAGGAGGAGGCAATCTTCTGCAGCTCCAGGAAACGCACCTCTCGCTTCTGCGGGAGGGAGAGCAGCGGGGAGTGCTCCTCGGAGCTGCTGCTGGACGAGGGCAGCGGCGCTGGAAATCACAAACGAGAAGCAGGCTGCGATCTTCACGTCAATACCAGGAGGGAGGGTCGGATGAGCAGCTGCAATCCCCGATGCGCAGGAACCGCAAATTCCAGCGGGGATGGATCAGCCCGGCCGAGAAACCATCAACCTGCTTTACGTCCCCATCCTGCCCTGGTCCTGCCCCGGCATCCCGCCCGCCTCGCTGCGCCGGGGAAAGCACCTTTCAGCGGCACGTGCCCGCAAAGGCCGGGGTGCTGCCGAGTGGGGAGAGCCCGGCAGGCAGCTCTACTCTTAAAGAGGAGTTTAGAGGGGGTCGTGTGGCAGTGCTCAGTCCTGGGGTGAGGGGATCTGCGCGGTGTTAGTGCTGATGGTTCATAGCAGCACAAACGGGGGGAAAACTGAATGTTTTTATGCTCTAGAAAAGGGTCGGGTTAGGTGCGGCTGGCACGGGAGCTGCAGAGGATGACACTGCACTGCTCAGCTCTCCCGGTACCCCGCACTGCTGCTCTCCGCAAAGTTAAGGACTGCGTCTGTCCCGCTCTGAGCTGGCACTTGGACATTACATCAGCAGACATGTTAACCCTTCGGCCTTACCAGGGTGCTGCATCGGTGCTGGCTAGGAGAAAAGCGTGCCCGACGCCTGCTCTGCCCGCTCGAGCTTTGCCCTGTTACTCGGGGCTGGTGCCACAGCACAGCCAGCCAGGGCACGGCGCTCACCTTTCCTCTGCAGAAACGTCTCCAGATTCTCATTCAGGCTCTCCTCGTTGTCCAGCACAAATTTGAGGATTGATGCCAGCTCAACCTGTGTCGGAGGAGCCGCGGGGTCAGCAGCTCTGCCGGTTCGCAGGTAGAGCACGGCACCGGCAGCGACCACGGCGGGCTCCGGCAGGCATCCACCCCAGCCCTTCCCTACGCGGGGCAGGTCCCTGCCTGCCCGTGCCTGCGCCGGCAGGCGCCCACACTCGCCGTCACGAGCCTTCAATTGCCCAGAGCAGCTCAGCACCCACCCCGCACCATCTTTCAAGGGGAAACACAAGGGCAGGTCTCAGAGCACCCCCAAAAAGGCACCTCTGCTTCCCCCTGTGCCCCCGGCCCAGAGCAGGGACCCAGAAGGAATTACCTGGGTCTTGTAGTCAAACTCATTCCAGTCCCCGGGGCTCTTGCAGCTCATGGAGGTGTGATACAGGAGCAGCACGGCCACCTGAAACGAGGCAGGTGAGCGTCACCGACCCCAGGTCGGTCACCGGCACCGGCCGGGAACAAAGCACGCCCTGCGGTTACCTTGGCCAACGCCAGCTCCTCTCCCTCCAGCAGCTTCTGTGCCGAGACCAGGTTCTCCGCAGCTGATTTGTGCTTGCAGTGCTCTGCAACGTGAAGCAGGATTCCCAGTCACGCGGGAGCCACCAGGCACGCTGCCTGCTGGCCCGTGGCACGTGTCTGTCCCCTGGGGTGACGGGCTGGGGGGCACCGTGGTGCACCCCCAAGGAGAAGGAGCACAGGCGGGGAGGCACAGGGCGGGCTGGGGTCCAGAGCTGAGTCCCTGGTGGTCAGCATCTGCCGGGCTTTTTGTTTTCAGCCCCCCTGGCAACGTAACCCCCGGTCCCAGCTTCCCCCCGGCGTATCTCTGCACCTTTTGCTCCTCCACCACCAGCAGAAACCGCGTCCCATCTACGGGAGCGGGATACGAGGTGGGATATGGCATCTCCAAGCAAAAGTGCCAGAGATTTCCTATTTCCCCTCCCAGGATTCCTGCTCGGGTAAAGGTTTCCCAGCGGGATTTGAGCAGCTTGAGGCCAGGAATGCCGCCCCAAAGCTGCATCACCGGCGCAGCCACAGCACCCGGCCCTTCACCCCTGGATCTCCTTTGCACAAGCCCGGGCTCTGGCAGGGATTTCCATCGGGAAAGTTTCCTTCCTGCAGGCTGCCACGGGGCCGGGGCCGCTCTGCCTGCGCCTCGTGAAGCTGCCGACGCAGCGGGGGGTCGCGCAGGGGAGCGGGGGTCTGTTGACACAACAGCAGCCCCCCCCAGGGGTGAGGGGCACTGAGCAGGGGCAGCCGCTTCCCCCGGTGCCGGCGGAGGTTCTTACTCTGCAGGAAGCCGCGGATGAAGGAGATCCTCTCCGGCAGCGGCTGCTCCAGCACAGACTCCCCCTCCTCGCTCCTGTGGCTAGAAGAGTGCAGGGGTTGCGTTAACGCTTTGCCGGGGGATTAAACGAACGGTGCTTTTTTGGCAACAGAGCTGGCTGAGCAAAGGGGCTGGCTCTGGGGACAACACAGCACCGGTCTGCCCTACGTCCCCATACCAGGGCGGGCAGCGAAGCAAAAGCCAACCGCGCCGTGCCCAGGAGCAGGCACAGATGCTCCCCGCAGCCCCGACAAACATGGCTGCGTTTGGTGAGCAGCCAGAGCCGGGCAACCAGCCACCCCCCCCCTCCAGTGAGTGTGCCGGAGCGCTGCCGGCCTCCACCGCTTCCTCCTCCGCGTGCCAGCCCTGGCATCCGGCACGGCAGAGGGAGCTGGCAGCGTCCCCGCCAGCCGGGGAGGCACGGCGGGGGCCAGGGATAGCGCCCAGAGCCGGGTGTTTTTCTTGCTATTGCAAAACGTCACCGTTGGTGGGAAACGGCGTTCTGGAGACGTGCGGCCCCAGCTCCTCTCCAGGTCGCTGCCCGGGAGCCCACGCTGGATTTGGGGGCGGGGCTGAAGCTGCCTCTTGCAGCTCTTATTTGAGACCACGCTCTTCCTCAACAGCCACCAGTTCAAAGAGAGACCGTGCGCCCAAAACCTGAGCCAGCTGCGCTCGATCGGCGCTGCCTTGGTACCTCCGGTTACTCCCAGGGTGCCGAAAGCAGGGACCCTGCCCGGGGAAGGGGCCGGCACGAGGATTTCCTCATCCCCACGGATTTCCCAGCCCGCCCCGCTGCCGCCCCACTTATCATGCTACGGTCAGGCCTGTCTAGCGAGCACACGCCGCCGGTGATCCCGGCTTATCTGAGCTGGAGCACAGGCCCAGGAGATTAACCAGGTCTGACTAAATATATCCCCGGCACAGGCGGCTCCTTCTTCCCCACCCACCCACTGCAGGCAGATCCCTGCTCCGAGCGGGCTCTCGTTACACCGTGCGGGAGGCAATTATAGCAGACAGGCTCCCACAGAGCCTCCCGCCGGAAGGGTTTGAAAGCAATGCCATGCTCGGTGCCGAGCAGCAGCCTCACGCCCTCCCAATTTGCCTCGCCAATTCGTTAAGGACGCGCAGCAGGAGCAGAGCGTGCTTGGTCCTAGCTCCAATGCCCATTACGGCTTGCAGGTTTTAATCGCCCTTGCTCACAGGCAATGAATGTGGCTCCTGGCATGGAAGCATTCCTCCCAGCCCTGCCTGGCAACTTCGGGTCTCGGGACAGAGCAAACAGGCCCCGTCCTGCCCATATCGTACTCGGAAGCAGCCTGCCATCCCCAGAGAACGGGAGCGCTCTGTGGGGCAAGAGCTGTCAGTCTTTAAGCTGCTTTACAGACCCAAGGCTCCCTCGGGATCCCGAGGTTGCGCCTTGGGAAAACTGGCAGGGCTGCTTCCTCACCCGGGCAGCATTCACAGAAACAAAACATCTCCCGTGCGGTGCTGGGAGCCCCCGCGCTGCTGGCATCAATGCCCGGCTCTTTGCTTCAACACCAGGAGCGAGCCCAGACATCAGTACCAGCCCTAAAAACCAGAAACTCTGGCCAAAACCCTACCTGGGCGGCTCCGCGGGGCCCGACAGCTCTGCTCGGTGCTCCGCAGGCAGCCCCCGGCCGGGCGCCAGGCAGCCCCTGCCTGCGGGGCGGTGGGGCGGGCAGGGGAGCAGACCCCCTCCCAGCTAGAGCAGCCCGACGGCACGCACCGCTCACGCAGGTGCTGCGCTTTGCCGGAGCCTCGCACGGAGGAGCCGGAGATCCAGCCCCGGCTCTGCCAGAGGAGGAACATCCCGGGAGCCCCGGTGGCCCGTACTCACATCTTGTTGATGATCCTGATGAAGACGCCACAGTCCTGGAGCTGGGACAGGTCATCGAGGGGATCGGCACAAACTTTTGTGCTGTTCACCTAGAAAGGGGTGAGACGGTGAGAAGGCAGAAGCCAACACCGTGCCGTGCCGTGCCACCCGCCACCTCCCGGTCCTGGCAGGGGACAGCGAGACCCGCCTGGGTGCGAGAGCAGAGCCAGCCCTCCCAACCGCCATCCCCACGGCTCCACAGCCAGGCAGCCGGCCCGGGGCGCGTTTATCACGCTGCCATGCTTTGCGAGGCAGATCCCACAGCCCCTTTGCGGTCCTGCTGCTGCTTCCCAAGCTGCTGCCCGCTCCAGGCTTGGCTCCGGCTCCCGGGCAGTTTCCACAGCCGGACCAAGCTGTTCCGGCATTTCTGGTTACCCAACAGGAAGGGTGAGCAAGGCTTCTCCTACAAACACCCACCTGCCCGGGAACAGCTGGGACTGGGCTGCCGAGGGACCTGCCCCAGCCACAATCCCTCCCTTGACCGGCCCCGGCACCGCGTTCCCGAGGAGCCACCGGTGCCGGCGGCAGCTGGGACCCCCCGGGGCAGCACATCCCCCCTACGGAGCAAGCTACGGCAGAGGAGAGGGAGGCTTTACCCAAGCGAGGAGAGCCGCAGCTCTCGCGCCGTGAAGAGGCATCTTCGCGAGGCTGCCAGGTCACTGCCCGGAACTAGGAACGCCAACAAAGGGAGGAAAAAAAAAAAAAAAGCAATTAAGGCCAAACATAGTAATTACATTAATTTACGGCTTGCACGCAGTGCCAGGCATTCGTGTCCATCAAGGCAGGATCTACCCTCCGTGCCTGGCAGGCTGGGGGTTGGACGGAGGCGAGCAGCCGGCAACCTCCCGATATGCAGCCGGCACCGAGCGGCACAGCCGAGCAGCAGCCGGGTCCCCCCCCGCAGCCCCCCGGGATCTATCCCCGGAGGTCGGGATCCCGACGAGCAAGGCTCCAGGGAAAAGCGCTGCTCAGGCTCCTCGTGCCTCCTTCTCCCCCTCACCCCCAAACTTCTCTTAAAAGAAATGTAAAGGCCCGGCACGCCGGGAGCCCGCTCACACCCCGCGCCTGGGCAGATCCCCCTCGCCATCGGTTTCAGCCCCGGCCCCCCGGGGAGGAGGGCAGCGTCCCGTCAGGCCTGTCTTTCAGGTCACACCGTGGCAGCGCAAAACAACCGGTCATGGCTCGGGCCAGCCGTCACCGGCGGCTGCCGTCATCCCAAGGGATCCTGCCCGGCTGCCTCACCACGGGCCACCTCCATGGCTGTGCCCGACCTGGGCATCCGGCGGGTTCCTGGCAAGTGCCGATGAGCTGCCAGCCCCGGGGACAGCGTTGCCCCCGCTGCCGGTCGTGGCCAAGCACCGGCATCGCTGCCAGGACCACCAGCATCCCAGGAAAATTTGCCTCCCTCTAGAAAACACGAGCAGCAACTTTAGAGCGAGACAGTGCGGTTCAAAGCACAAAACCCGGCACGCGTAGGGGTCCCACGCCAAGAGCCACCACGGTCCAGCGGGATGGGCGAGAGCAGGAAGAAAATCCCCCAAGAGGCAGCCGGCCCCGGGAGGACGAAGCAGCCACAGTTTGTGGCACGGCCGTCGGGAGCAGGGGGGACCGGTGGCAAACAAGCACCCAAACCGGGCAGGACAACCGGCTCCGGCCGCGGAGCTGCGGGGAGCGCGGGCTGCCAGGCCTTGGCAGGGGGAGGGATCTCCCGTGGAGCTCATGGGGAAGGAAACTCAAAAAAAAAAAAAAAAGGAAGAAAAAGGAGGGAGCCCAGGGTGCCTGGAAAGGGGCTGAGCCCCCACCGGCACTGCCCGCCGCAGCTCTGCCGTCCTCCCAGCCACCGGCCCCGACACCTCCCCGCCACCCCCAGCTGCCGGGACCCTGGGGGGGGGCAGCCTGCCCGCTCTGCCCCCACCCGGGACAGGGCTGCGGAGGCTGGAAGGATCCTGCAAAGGTCACCCGGCCCCAGACCAGCCCGGCGAGGCGGCGGCCAAAGCCATCGGAGCGCTGCCAGGTCCCCTTCCCGCTGCCGCCGGCACCGAGGAGAACCACCTGCCGGGGTGGGGGGAGCCCCCCGGCATCGCCGTGCGGGGTGGGAGCCGGGATGAGCCGCCCCACTGCCCCCCGGGATGCGGGATCACCACCAGGTCCCCTCCGCAGCGACCTTTGCCTCTGCGCCAGCCGTCCCCAGTACGGCACCCCTCCCGGCAACCCCGAGACCTGGGCAGGGGTGGGAGCTGACTGGGGCCCCCGCCAAAAAAAAAAATCACCCAGGTGGGGAGGGTGCTCCTCAGCTCTCACCCCATATTGCACCCCGACACCACCACCCCCCCCCACCGCAATGAGCCAGGAGCCCGGCTGGGATCCGCAGCCGTTCCCAGGAGCGCCCAGCACACCACAGACACCGACCGGGCTTTTGGGGGGCACGGAGCACCCCCAGCTCCATGAGCTGGGCCGGGAAGCGCAGGAGCCTTGATGGGCCGGGTGCTCCCCCCAGTTTGGCTGCAAACCAGCTCCTCTGCCCCGCGGCTGCGGCACACGGCCTCCCGGCACCCACCGCCCCTCCGGCCCCGCAGCCCCGGTGCGGCATGCCCGGGCCAGCACCTCTCCCCAAAAATCCACCCAGAGCCTCCGGGCGGAACACACCGCACACAGACTCCCGCCGCCGAGGGCCGCATCCTGCCGAGCACAGCCTGCCTGGGCCGGGTTTTACCAGAGCCGGTCTGCAGAAATGCCGGTGCCCGGCGAGAGGCCCGGCTCGTCGCCAGCAACACGGGCTTCCCCCCAGCCCCGCTCGCCGAGCGCCGGAGACAGCACCATGCCCCTCCGTGGGGACACGCCGCTCCTGCGACGCCTGGATCTTGGGAAGCGGTTGGGAAGCCCGGCACGTCGGCACAAAGCCCGGCAGCGGCCGTGGGGGATTTTCCAGCCCCGTCCCCGGGGAGGAGAGCTGCGGAGGGTGGGCAGGGAAGGCTCCGGTGGGAACGGGGCCGAGCCCCGGCAGCAGCCCCGCTGGAATTGTCCTTTGCCACTTTCCGCCAGCGCCCGCTCGGCTCAAAACACGGCGTTACGCAAGCCGGCGGTTCGACGTGCCAACCTGCCCGAGGGACGTGCCCGCTGCCCCCCAGCTCTGCCGGGGCCCGGGGTGGGGGGGTCCCCACTTGCAGGCAGCGCCCAGCAGCTGGCCCAGGGGTGGGGGACCCACGGCAGCCCCCCCGTAGGA
>VXBL01005398.1:356997-406156 GCA_013400195.1 Aramus guarauna | reverse complement strand
GAAAAGTGGATTAGCCTTGCTGCCAGTGATAAGCAGGCGGCTTAGAAAACCCCTCAATTTCCCAGCACCCATTCCCGGGGCAGTAAATCTTGGAGCCTACCGAGCTGCAAGCACGGCCAGAGCGAACGCGCAGGGCTGGTGGAGATTTAGGGCTCGTGGATCGCCCAGGGCTCGCCAGCATCTCACATTACCTCCTCGGGCGATCTGCACCACAAATCTCTGCTTAGCCCCCCAAAATGTCAGAGCACTTTATTTGCTGCCCTTTTTTTCCCCTTTCTCACCCCCTCGCCTTTTTTCCTTTTACCTCAAAGGGGCTGCTCCGTGGCCGGAGCAGAAAATCCTGCTCTGAGCTGATTTACCCGTGTTTAGCCGGTGTACAGTTGTTTACAGCTACTTTAGTCAGCTGGAGCTTGATTTAGAGAAAAAACACACCAGGATCAGGGAGGAGGTCACATCTCAGCTACTAATCCACACCTGACTAACGCACGGCAGCCTTTCTCTCCAGGCAGACCCAAACCCTCCCCCGTAGCAACAGCTTAAATAAGCCAAAGCCTCGAGCCTGGAAGGATGAGGCCAGTTCCAGGGCTGGCTGGCGGGGGGCAGGGAGCATCCCCGCTGTCCCCCGGGCGCTGTGGCCAGCGTAAGGGGGAGGACACCCCAATTTCAAGGCCGCACCCTGGGCAATCGTGCCTGTTTCCTGCTGGTTTCCTTCCTCCGAGAGGCAGAGGTGCAACTGCGGCATCAATTGTTGCCTCCGTCACGGCAAGATGTGCCCAAGCTTCTGGGGGCTGGGGAGTCACCGCTCTGCTTAGCGTCTTAGCACCGGCGAAGGGACACCGCTACCCCGCCGATGCCATTTCACGTCACGCCAAATTACGTGCCTGCTAATTTTCACTCGTTGCAGCGAAGCTGTAATTCAATCAAGCGGGGTCCGGGCCGTGTAATGAAGTGTAGAAATGGGGCTGGAGCCGAATGTTCAGATCGTCAGGCTGGAATTATAGCCCGAGTGATGCTTATCGGCCACCACGCAGTTTCTGTCCCCAGGGAAGGAGGGCAGCCCACCGGGACGATGCGTGGAGATGGGCACGAAGGAGCAGGATGGGCCAACCTTGGGAACGTCCCCGCAGGGGTACGTGACCTGAGAAGGACTCTGGTTTGGGGCTTTGCGGTCAAACCGTGGGAGGTCCATGCTGATGCGTGTGAAATTCAGTAGGCAGAGGCTGGGAGCGGGGAGAAACCCGGTGGCTCGGAGCGATGGGGTGCCAAGGGCTGGTGCTGCTGGGGTCCTGGTCCTGGCTGCGCCTGTGTTTGCTGGGCTGGGGAGGGAATCTGAGCTAAAAGCTGCCCTCTTTTGGCCTTTTATATTGACTAACCGAAGTTCCTCTGGCTGGCTGGAGAAGCGGACTAAGAGCTGGAGCGGGAATTTCTTACAGCATCCCGGACAGCCAACACTTCGCCGCTCTGGTGCCAGGCGAGGGACGGGCACGGGATGTGCCGTCAGTGGAACCAGAAAGCATCTTCCCAGGCTTCAGGGTCAGAGTAACAGCCTGGCTGCAAAACGGCTGCTGCCAGCATGGGGCATTTCTTACCTGCTTTTCCCTTCCTGAGGTCATCTGAAATACATGGGTTTGTCCGGATAACCTACCCCCGGGGCAAACTCCTTTAACTGCACCGGTTTGGATTGCTTTTCCCATGGTGCTGGGCTATTTCCGAAGGAAGGTGACAGCCCCTGGGGTGCCTGCTTGTGCTTGCTGGCAAGTGAAGGGCTTGCAAACCGATGCCTCCCTTGCGTGAATTCTCCACTGGGATGCTCTGGGATGTAGCAGCTGAGCCCAGGAGTGCCTCCTCCATCCCGACCCTGCGAAGGAGCCCAATTTGATACCAGACAAATTCCCTGTGGAACAGAAGCATCCCCCTGTGCCGCTTGGCAGTGAAGCCAAAACCGGTCCAAGGGGGTCAGGACCAAAAGGAGCTCCCAGAGATGCTGGTGAAGAGGGACAACTGCAGGTGACATCGGCCTCTGTCCTGTTTTTCAGAAAACTAAAGCCAATAAAAGAAAAGCAATCCGATTTAACCAGCCAAGGAAGGTTCAGCAAGACTGGCAAAAGCTGTTTTCTAGGGCCACCTGGTGATGGCCCGGAGACAAGCCCGGGTTTTGGATTTCGGGGGCCCAAAGGAGCCCTCACGCCTGGCAGTTCCAGGGGCTGTGGCTTGGCAAAGCGCTGCCCCTTCCCACCCGGTTTGGAGTCTGATCCAAGCGTACATCGTTGCCGCAGGAAGAGTGTGTTTCCATGTGCAGCCAATGTGCAGTTTGGCTCCCGGATGCTTTTATTCAGGCGTTCGGTCGGTAAAAACAAAAAGTTTTTATTCTGCTGTGCAGAACAGAAAAGCAAAGCGCTGTGAATTGACCCGTGGGGACTTTTGTTTGCGGCTGAGAAAGGCAGCGGCTTTTTCACCCTAAGAGGAATCGGCCGGGGGGGCTCCCAGGTAGCCACAACTAGGGTGTAAATCAGCAAGGATTTGAGCAATGAAGAGCAGAGAAGGACCCACGTGCTGCGGAGGTTACGGGAGGTGAGGTCTCCTGGCCCCCGGGAGCAAGCGACCGCGCTGGCAGCACCCAGAGCACCCAAACCATCTCCTTCAGCTTTGTCGGCTCCTCTTCACCAAGCGGACAGCCTGTCCTGCCGGCAGCTACACCCACCTCTCGCCCAATCCAGGCGGTGTTTTCCCTGTGGCATTTGCACATTTTTTGCTGCTGTGAAGCCGTCCCGTGCCCATCGGTCCCCACCCCACCCTGGCTGTCCCTGGGCACGAAGAACCAACCAGATGGGCTGTGCCGTATCTGCTTGGCATCACTCGTCGCAGTGTCCTAGGGAAGCCAGTGACTTCTCAGCTTCCCAGCTCCTTGCGTTGCTCCGGCTTATTCCTCTGCAGTTAAGCGGCCAAGGGGAGGGGGGGACTGAACCCAGCGCACCCAGTAAGGTGCCCACCAGTTGTGGGAGCTGTGGTCACCCACCAATGGGTGCTCCATCAGTCCAGACCATGGGGTCTGTGCCACATACCCGTCCCTGCTGCCAGCGCTGCAGGAGGCTGGTCCTTGGGGCTGACTGCTTCTCTGCAAGCAGAGGTCAACCCAGCCCAGGCTTTTGAGAAGGGGAGCGGATGAACCACCCAACCGCATCCTCCTCCAAGAGTGGACCTTTGCATTTCAAGCACCCGCCGGTCCTCAAAGCAACCACATAGCATCAAGAAGGCAGGCGGCAGAAGGGTTCTTTGTATTTATAGAGCCTGATTTCTAAAGGCTGAGAGAAAAAAAAAAAACAAAAAAAAAAAAAACCAAAAAAAAAAACCCCAAACCAACCCCACGCCCTGAGCAGCCGTAGAAGGTTTGCCCAGGGCTGCTGCAATTCCACCTCGGTGGGACTCTTGCTCTTGTGCTCTTGTGTCGCTAGGGGGAACCGTGTGACTGCGGGATGGAGATGATGTCCTCAGGGTCCCCGCCCGGGTGGTGGCACCCCCCTACCCCCGGTTCCCCCTTTCCCCACCCGCAGATCCTCACCACCGGCTTCACTGGGACATGCAGAGCACGTCCTGGTCACTGCTGTCCAGAGGGACCTCCAGAAGCTGGAGAAATGAGGGGATGGGAACCTCATGAAGTTCAACAGGGAGAGGGGCAATGTCCTGCGCCTGGGACCCCAGGACATGTTGAGGGTCACCCAGATGGAAAGCAGCTGTGCAGAAAAAGACCTGGGGGTCCTGGTGGACACCAAGTTGAACATGAGCCAGCACCGTGCCCTTGCTGCAAAGACAGCAGGCGAAACCCTGGGCTGCATTTGATAAATTAGGTAGATATTGCTGGCAGATCAAGGGAAACGATTCCTCCCCTCTACTCAGCACAGGGTCCAATTCTGGGCTCCTCAATACGGGTACGGACTTACTGGAGAGAGTTCAACAAAGGGCCACGAAGATGATGAAGGGACTTGGAGCATCGGTCCTGTGAGGAAAGGCTGAGACCTGGGACTGTTTAGAGAGGAGAAGGCTCAGGGGGCTCTTCTCTGGTGTTTAAATACCTGAAGGGAGGGTGCAAAGAGGTTTCAAAGGTACAGACTCCTTTCAGTGGTGCCCAGTGACAGGACCAGAGGCCACGGGTACGCACTGAAACACAGGAGGCTCCCTCTGAACACCAGGAAACCCTTTTTTTTTACTGTGAGGGTGTCCAAGCACCGGCACAGGTTGCCCAGGGAGGTCGTGGAGTCTCCATCCTTGCAGATATCCAAAAGCTGTCTGGACACGGTCCTGGGTAACTGGCTGTAGGTAGCCCTGCTTGAGCAGAGAGGTTGGACCAGATGACCTCTGGAGGTCCCTTCCAACCTCAGCCAGCCTGCGATTCTGTGATTGATGCGTGGCTTCCGTCACCCCAGCGTGGGTCGGCAGAGAGAACATCACCCGTGTGCCCCAGGCTGCGGCTCTGCTGCTCTTGCTACCGTCTCACTGCCTTAGAGCCATCCCCAGCGCACATCCCCGACCCCAAACGGGTTAAAAATAGTTAATTCAGAGGCTGCTGCATCCCTGGAGACCAAGCCCAATTTGGGAGACAGAAGACAGAAAAAAAAAAAAAAAAATCGCTGCTGCTAAATGATATCTTAAATAAATTCAGCTTCCCCTCTTATGCATTCAGGTCTTGTTTAAGTGTTCCTGTAGATTGGGGATGCAGAAGAAGCAATTTAGATTGAGGAGATTAATTAATTAGTGTCAGGCACAGGGAGCCCATTCACCCAATGGGAATGCTCCAGAGAATTTAGGGTTGTTTTAGGCTTTTTCTTTTTTTTTTTTTTTTCTTTTTCAGAGACGAGTATTTCTTAGAGGCTTGTTATCAACCAGCAATCTACGACACTAAAGCAAGAAGCCATGTCTTCCGAAACACAGATAGTGTCACTGCTATTTCTTACTGTATTTCCTACAGTATTTTATATTCTTCTGTTTAAACCCCAGGAGAGGTGATTAATTGTGAATCTGTGCTTTCCTTGTAAAAAAAAAAAAAAAAAAACAAACCAAAACAACTTAAAAAAAAAATAATCTTACGATTTTCAAGCTAGTTGCAGAACGGAGAGGTAAGAACTGTGAATAGTGAATGAACCTTCATGATTTTTAAGAAACCGAGCCAGGGTCTTGGGGTGTTTGATGCTTCAGTGTTGCTAGCCCTGGAGGAGGGCGCACGATGGCATTTTCAAGATGGTTTGGCCAGGACTTTGCGCTGAACATAGACATTAACCAGTCTGCAGGGCTTTTTTCTTAGCCTGGAATGAACCCGCCGCTGAATCCTGCAAAGCACCTTTCTCCTGTTAAATAAGGCAAACCCCCAGTGTGAATCGTGATGACAACTGGGTATAGACCCCAGAGGCTCGCCCAGAGCCGTTCCCACCACCACAAGGTTTATTAATCGTGGAAAAAGGGTTTTGGTGACGGGGCGGGGGGACACGCTGCGGTGCCCGACGGGGACCAGCTCTCCTTTTCCAGGCTCTCCTCTCACCTGACAAATACAGCAGGGCTCAGCACAGATAACTAGAGGTGACCGCTGTTTTCTAATGAATCTTTACATGGGTGACGAAAGCCATTTTACACGGCCTGCCCTGCATTGCTCCACCTGGCAGCGGGAGCAGTGCCTGCCCGTATGGCCACAGCAAGTGCTCCCGGAGGCAGGACACGTCCGTCACCCCGATATTCCTCTCCTGGACATGTTTCTTGACGTGCTTTCCCAACTGTGCTGCCACGGCACGCTGTGTATTTTTAGCCTCTCTGTAAACACCTAGATGGGAACATCTGGTGCAGCGTGAGCCGTAGTGGTTCTGCCATCACTTCTGCCATCACTGAGTGCCTGAGACTCAGGCCACCGCTGCTTTTCCAGAGTTGGAAAGACTTTAACCCTTTGGGTGGATATTCCGGTGGCCAAGACACATGACGATGGGCAGGGAAGATGGGGGCAGGAATGGGTGATACATCTCCCAAGCACTCTTACTCCTCCAACTGTTTTCAGCTCCCCTTGAGCTCAGGGGACATTTCAGCATCCACCACCTATTTCCACGAGGAGCTACACCCTGGAGGAGCCACCTCCTCTTGTTTGAGCTGAGCTTTGCCCCTGCCAGCTTCATTTGATTCCTCCTTCGGAAAGTCCAGTCTGTCTGGAGGAGGCAGCATCTTCCCCCTTGAGAAAGGGCAGGGGAACAGACCCGAAAGCCCAGTCCTTCAAAAGGACACATCTAAATTGCCCGTAGACGAGGAGATGGGACCCCAGGTTTGCTGCCGTGAAGATGGGAGCACCTAAGCCACTTCTAGCTGCCGCAACAGGAAGGAAAAAGGCAGGACTCTCCCAGGAAAGCTGGCTCCCTGGGCACTGTCTCCCAAACTTCAGGGATTTGGCTGCAGAGGGGAACATATGTAGAGTTTTATCCAAATACCCAACATGGTCTGGCATCTGCTCTTCTGGGAATGGGAGTGCTCCCTGCGTGGGAGATGACTGGGATATGAGGTTAGGGCTGGAAAGATGATGTCACCCCGAGTCATCCTTTCTGACATGCTGCTTGCCAAGACATTACTCCCTGCATGAAGATGTCCCCAGCACACCACGAGATGACCTTGAAGGCAACATCTCGGACACGGGATCCAACCGCAGTGATGTTCGAGCCAATCGTGGCAGGCAGCAAGGGCGGTGGGGAAGAACTGCTGCGCGCATCCCCCGGGATACCATCCCGTCACAGCCTCTGGAGGCGTTTTTCTCCCCGGAAAGGGACATAGTAGCCGTGCAAACTGAAAGATGAAAGCCTGCTCTAGGAGTTTTCTTGTCAAAAGAGATAAATGTCCCAGCTCGTGTAGCAGGGAGAAATGGAAAAGGATTGACCTCGCTCATTAGCATCGCTTAGACTAGAGGAAAGAAGCTGTAAAAAGTAGTCTGATGATTTGTTCTCCTTTAAAAATGTCCCTGTCATCACGCTCCATTATTTATACCAGCAGCACTGTTGGCACTGAGCCTAGTCTGGGAAGAAAAAATAACACGGAGATGTCCCTTCCTCTTTCTGCCGCTTTCCCTGCCTTCCCTCTGAAGGAGACGTGGGTCTGCGTTGGGTTGGGTGACAAAAGCCCTGCCCGGGACCCCTCCCAGGGCTGTCCCATCCTTTGATGTGACACCCCTCAGATGAGTCCATGACCTTGGGGACTCGCAGCCTGGGGGTGTGGGGCAGGTTGTGGGGTGCAGGGGAAGGGCAGGTTGGGATTGCACGGGGTTGGGAAAGGGCTGGGCCGGGTCTGGGGCACGGAGCCACGGCCGCCCTCAGCTCAGGACTCAGGGCGCTGTGTTTTCCACTATCAGCTCCTTCTTCCTAAGTCACATCCATCACCCCCACCCCCCAACCTCTTCCACCACCCCAGGCCAGTGCTCAGAAAATTATCATTTTTGGAGTTGTCGGGTTTAAAATTTGCTTTTCTGACTTTGCTTTTCGCTTGTGCTCTGTTAGTGGAAGTGCAGGTAACAGCGTCAGTCACTGCTGCTTGACCCTAAAGCTCGTAAACCTGAGAAACCTGAATTTCACATTCTGTAGGGGCTTGACTCAAGGGCTTGAAGCTTCAAGAAGAAAAACTATCCCTTTCTCGCTCAAAATGCCACCCACTAACTATGTTCAAAGACCGGGCAAAATTAAGGACAGGTACTTTAAGTTTTTGTGAAAAAAACACAAAAACCCTCATTTTTATATGCCTTTTTAAACCAGAGGGAAACACATCACCCTTTCCCCAACCCCCAACCCTTCACTTCCCATCCCGCTCCGAGCATCTTCACTGTTCATTCCCATCAATCTCAGCCCGACTTCCAGGTCTTTGACAAATTCCATCTGCTCATCCCACGTGCAAAACTCCAGCTGTGATTTTCAGCAGAGGTCAGCAGAGACACCAGGACCAGTTAAGTTTTCCTCCTGAACTTTCTCAACCCTCCGGAGCCAGCTGTGACTCAGCTGCTGCAACCAGGAAATAACAGGGAACAGCGGGAACACCCACAGGGGGAAAAATACCCAAAGCATCATATTTCTCTTTAGAAATGCTTTTACTGCGACCTGCTCGCCAGCACGAATGGCTGTCGCCCAGCCAAGTCCCGAACTGCACTCCTTCGTTTTCAAAGCATTAAAAATATATCACCTTGTCATCTGTTCTGGCTGGGCTTTGGAAAGCTGCGGAGGTTTCCAAAAAGCTCGTTTCGCTTGCGGCTTTGCAAGGTTTTGGGGCACCTGTGCCAGGGAGGGCTCGCACCTCTGGTGTGACCCCAAAGGGGAGTCTGGAAGAGACAGGAGCTGCCCACAGGGACGTCGCTGCAGGGGGAGGTGGCAGAAGATGGGGTGGGATCAACCCCGCGGTGACATAGGTGCTTAAGGACATGGTTTAGGTGCTTAAGGACATGGTTTAGTGGTGGGATGGCAAGGTTAAGGTTAGCGGTTGGACTTGATGATCTTAAAGGTCTTTTCCAACCGAGATGATTCTATGATTCTATAAAGCACCACGACACAATTCTGGGCATCTCCGCACGCCTCTAAACTCTCTGCGGAAAGGGGGCAAGTGGGAACAAACACCAGGCAAGGGGGTCGATGGCAGCAGCGGGTTGTGTCTGAGGCATGGCCCATGTCCTCGGGGCCGATGCTGGCACTGATTGCCTCCAGCGGCACGGAGCAGGCTGCTACCAGACCTGCACACACAAAGCGGCCATGCCCCGGCCATTGGGGAGCAGCAGATTTTGGGGAGTCCTTGGCTCTGTCTCCCCAGTAGTTGCTCACCAACCTCTAGGGCAAACCTCAGAGGGATGCGTGACCGCGAGACAAGGAAATGTGGCTGGGAGAGGAGGCCATATCTAGCAGCCTGCGGGATGTCTGGATGCTTTGCCCCCTCTCAGCTACTGTCGGGCACGGGGGGGGCTGCCTCACTTGCAGGGAGCTGGGTGGGTGGGGACGTCCCTGAGGACCCCCAAACCTCTTGGTACACCATTGCCACCATCTCATCCAGGGCACCGCAGGCATGGGATGGGAGGGAGCTGGAGCCCGGGGCACACGGGGGGAGGTGGAGGGCGGTCCCTGTGCCCAAGGGGCAGCAGAAGGGCACTGGAGACACCCTATATGTATATATAAAGATGCACGTAGGACACGTACGTGCAAAGGTGTTGGTATAGTTGAGTTTCCCAGGCCAGTGCTGTTTTCCATCTCTTTCTCTCCCTG
The DNA here is from genome assembly GCA_013400195.1 of Aramus guarauna. Classification (NCBI taxonomy): domain Eukaryota; kingdom Metazoa; phylum Chordata; class Aves; order Gruiformes; family Aramidae; genus Aramus; species Aramus guarauna. Next base: position 396,911 of record VXBL01005398.1, on the reverse strand, counting down.
CTCATTATTTCAACACATCGGGCTGATGGAGAGCTGGTGGGTCTCAGAAACCCTTGGTTTGGCAGAGGTTCGGGGCAGCTGGGAGAGGACGCTCTGGGACAGGCTTCCAGCATCACGTCCGCAGGCAGCCCGAAGCAGCTTTGGAAAGGAAAAGCGCTGCGTGATTAAATGAGCCGTAGTCCTCTTGGGTACCACGCTTGGAGAACAAGAGGGACTAGAGCCTGTACCCAAACTTCTTCCAGAGAGGCAACTGCAATTTAATATCTGAATACTGGATGGTGCAGTGCTGTAATTTTCTTTTTTTTTTTTTTTTTCCTGCTAGGAGTGAGATTCTCTAAGCCTGCCGGTAACCGCACCTGCTGCTGGCAATTGGGTTGTAAAATAAATTGTTATATAAAGAGGGGGGAACAGTGATTTAGCTGCCTTTTTTTTTTCTTGTTTATTATTGAAGCAGTGTGCGGTGGTTTGCAGTGATGAAAGATATCCATCAGAGAACAAGCACGTCCCAGTGGCTCTCTCTGTTTGCTGCAAACATTGGAGATGTGTTAAAGCTGAGCAAGGTGTTTGGTGGGGAAAATATCAGCTGTGACCTGCCACAGTTCACCGGCAGCCTAATGTCCTCACCCCGCACACCAGCTTGGATGTGCAGTGGGAAGGAGTGGTCCATCACTCCCAATTCTCCTCTCCCACCAGCTGTGATGTCTGTGCCTCCTCGGTGTCTCTTTCAGGAGCCTTCCCCGAGGTGAGCCCTTATCTCCTCACCTTCCCCAGGTGACGAGACCTTCAGCCCAGGTCTGAACCTCCATGCTCCTCTCCTTGCTACCTTCCCTCCTCTCCCTCTTTCTCTTTGGCCATCTCCTGGCTCTTGCAAAAACCATCCTCCCCACCTGCGCTACCTGTGGTCCTTGCGGTGCATGTCAGGACACCGGCATCCCTGCCTGCCTTCCTTTTATTGCACTTCTCCTAATTGTAAGACACACATCTGGGCTTCGCCTCTTTGAGAATCATTTCTCAGGGTGCTACCTGCTCCTCACACATAGGGCTGCACAGGAGAGCTGGTGCCAACAAGCATGGACCTTGGTGGAGCAGTTACACGTGGTGGAGAAAGAGAGACTGCACAGGGACAGCCACCTTGGGTAGGTCTCCATGGATGGAGATTGAGCTCCATGTTTTTCCCCAAAGAAATGGTGCTTTTCATTGAACGTGGCCCAGGAAAATCCTGGTTTGGCTGTTCAGAAGTAACCTTCCTCCAAACCCAGGAGCGCCTGCCTGCCCAAGGGGAGTGAGAGAGCTCCTCTCCATGGCTCAGCTCAACCTTACGGTTTTCCTCGGTTGAGGGAGTTGGTCTTTCACTCTGTTCGCAGCATTTTTCTCCCGTATCTTTGTATCAAAGACGTGACGTCTCCTTACACCTGATTCAGCCTTGCCTTGACACTTCTACTGCTTCAGCTCCTACCAGGAGGTGGTCATCCCCCACCCCAGGCTTTGCTCCTTACCCTTGGTGTCCCACCAGATTACTTCCACCATAGCACCTGTACTCTGGGGCTTCTCCAGTCAGGGCATGAAGACATACCACCAGCTCCCTTGTGTTGCACAAAGCTGTATCGGGAGCTGGAGGGAGAACTGTCTGTCCAAGGGATGCAGCACTCAGCAACGGAGGGTTGTTGCCGGAGGTCTCTGCAAAAAACTCCCAGCTTGAGGATGGATATTGCTCTTGCTTGCTTTTCACCTGAAATCAGAGCTGCTTTATTTACTTTGTGATGACTAGCTCCTAGGCAGCCAGGCTTTAATGCATACTAATGAACAAAACAAATGTTTTCCCCGAGAATTGTCACGTGTTTTCCCAGAGTTTCCTGCAGCTCAACCGGAGAGATAACATCAAAGTGGTACAATTTAATGAACCTGCTCCGCTACAGTGTACAGTGTGATTTACTGGCTGCTATGCAGAAAAAAAAAAAAACCAAAACCTAACGAAAACCAACACTGCTGTTGAGACTTTTCAGTGTATTCCTCTGATTTTATTAAGTTGAAACTTATTGCAACCCATTGTGGAAAGAATGGCAATGTGAGAGATGGAATGATAAAACAGTGATTCATCCCACAGTGGGAGTTTTATTTAAAAAAAACAAACAACAACACACAACCAACAAGAAAACCCTGAGTTTTTAGCTACATCTGGAGAAATGAAGAAAAAAACCCATTCTGTTTTAAAAGATTCCTTATGTGCCAGAAAGTAAGGCTGCAAGGGCTCAAACACAGCTCGTTACGCAGAAGCAGAGATACCTGTGCGTGACCTCACATCATCCCTTCCGGCTGGGATCCCAGACCCCTCTTCACCTGATGTCCCTGACTCTCTGCAGGTCTCTTCATCACCTTGTAAAGGCTAGGAGGGACAACCAGCCACCTCTCGGCCATGGCTGTTTCCACAGAAGGTAGGTGATCAACTCATACAGCAGCTAATCAAACCCTCTGACGGGTGACCCTGCCAAACCCAAGCTGTGCACCAGGACAGCCACGCTTTGGCTCAGCTGAGCAGCAGAAGCAGGGGCACACAGCGGGAGGGTGGCTGGTGGATCATCTAGCTGGAGCAGAAGAATGCAGCATGCACCCGGTTTCCCAATTCCTCTGCCAGAGGTCAACCCCAACCGACCTTGGGGTCCCCTCTCCCCAGTGCCAGCCCGTGGAGCAGCTATTGCAGAGGAGCTGGGGAAAAGGGATTCACAGGTTCACAGAATCCCACACTGGTGGGGGTTGGCAGGGACCTCTGGAGATCATCTTGTCCAACACCCTGCTAGAGCAGGATCACCCAGAGCAGGTCACACAGGATCGCCTCCAGGCGGGGTGTNGTCCCTGACTCTCTGCAGGTCTCTTCATCACCTTGTAAAGGCTAGGAGGGACAACCAGCCACCTCTCGGCCATGGCTGTTTCCACAGAAGGTAGGTGATCAACTCATACAGCAGCTAATCAAACCCTCTGACGGGTGACCCTGCCAAACCCAAGCTGTGCACCAGGACAGCCACGCTTTGGCTCAGCTGAGCAGCAGAAGCAGGGGCACACAGCGGGAGGGTGGCTGGTGGATCATCTAGCTGGAGCAGAAGAATGCAGCATGCACCCGGTTTCCCAATTCCTCTGCCAGAGGTCAACCCCAACCGACCTTGGGGTCCCCTCTCCCCGGTGCCAGCCCGTGGAGCAGCTATTGCAGAGGAGCTGGGGAAAAGGGATTCACAGAAATCACAGAATCCCACAGACTGGTGGGGGTTGGCAGGAACCTGTGGAGATCATCTCATCCAACCCCCTGCCATAGCAGGATCACCCAGAGCAGGTTGCACAGGATCACATCCAGGCAGGTTTTGAATCTCTCCAGAGAAGGAGACTCCACAACCTCTCTGGGCAGCCTGTCCCAGGGCTCGGTCACCCTCAGAGGGAAGAAGTTTTTCCTCATGTTCAGGTGGAACTTCTTGTGTTCCAGCTTGTGCCCATTGCCCCTTGTCCTGTCACTGGGCACCACTGGGAAGAGTCTGGCCCCGTCCTCTAGACCCCCACCCTTTAGATATTGGTAAGTGTTGATCAGATCCCCTCTCAGGCTTCTCTTCTCCAGGCTAACCAGCCCCAGCTCTCTGGGGACTCACACATCTTTCCCCATCTGGGGGCTGAGCTTTCTGCACCAGCACCAATTTGGGACACCTTTGGTGCTACCAGTGTTTCAGCATCTGGCAGGTGACCACAACGTTTCACCACGCGGCACTTTTGTGGCAGGAGAAGAAATCTCTGCTAGCTTTGGGCCGTGTTGTTGGCCTCGGTGTTGTAAGTGCCTGCGGCGCACAATTTACTGGCGTCAGCGCAGATGTGCTGTGGGGTGATGTGGCCTTGTTCTGCAGGTCATGGTTGAGTTCTGGAGTATTCATTGAACTCCAAACAGGTAGGGTTTTCTTCCAGCTTGGTACTGCATGCTGGAAGGCCACCAGCAGCTGTCCTTGCTGCTGCTCTGGAGGAGATGGGCTAAAGGAGAGCTCAGGAGAGCTGTGGGTGCTGATCAGCAGCAAAGGGTTCCTGTCTGAAGACAGCAAACATCTAGCAATGCCACATCTTTTCCGAGACGTGGTCACGTTGCTGAAGCAGCCTGATTTCAAGAGGAAACTGTGACAGCTTGCTTTATAACAGCAACAATAACTGAAAAGCCCCACATGATGCAGCCCATCTCCTACACAACCAGAGCATATAAGGGCAGAGAGAGAGGCTTTAATTACGCAGCGGTTTCCATGACAACCCCCTATATCAAATGGCCGAGCACAAGGGCTCTCTCTTCTTCTTCTTGGTCTCGTTACCTCTGGAACAATTAGGTCAGGATAAGAGCCCAGCTGCATTTCAGCGTGGTTTGCTCAGCTCCGTGCAGGCGGAGAAGACAGCCTGATGCTGATGCCTCCCCCTCCATGCTGAGCCCCAGAGAGGGGCCCAAGGAGTCCCCTTTTTATTTCCATTGCAATTCCTAATCACCTGCCTTGATGACGAATCCTTCCAGGTGCCGTTGGCACAGCCAGGAGAAGCACTTTTCTCTCCAAGAGTCTCCCGGATCTCAGCCGTAGCAGATGCCAGCTCTGCGGTGCCATCCACAGGAGTATCCCCCCGACACGTGGCTTCGCCCCTCGCTGGAGGCTGAACCATCGCCGTGAGGGGTCCTCTGGCCAGGAGAGGACCTTGGTCCTGCTAATGCACCGGTGATGAGCTGAAGTGCAGCAGGTCTGATAAAGCCAGGCTGAGTCAGCGACACGCTGCCGGAGAAAAAGTAGAGAACGAGCCAAGATCTCATTTCTGCCTCTCCGTGAGGTTGTTCCCAGTTTGTTGAGTCCCCTGGTGTTTTGCTCACCCTTTCTGCCAGGTTTAAGAGGAGTTGGGTGCATGTTTTCCTTTGATCGAGCCCTGCTCTCACCCCAGCTGGTGGGAGTTCATTGCTACAGTCAAGGTTCAAAGAGGTTCTCATTTGCTTCTGATGTTTGCCTCATGAGCACGAGCATGACTTTGGGGTGCGGGAATACAGGTATAATTACGTTGTCCTTCACTCTGGCATGGGAAGCGCAGGCAGCCCTCGGCAATCGCTTGCTTCATCCAAAGAAATCAGGGGTGCTAAGATGACATTTTAGAATAAGAGGGGAGGAGGAGGAAGACGTCAAGGTGGTGTCCAGCTGAACGCATTGTTCTCTTTTCTCCGGGGCCATGTGAATGGCAAAACACTAATATTTGCTTTTCCATTTCCCTTTGGGCCCCATTGTTTGAGGTCTCAGATCGGAGACAACTTTCCAGCTCACCTCTGTTTACCCTGTGCGCTGGCGTTGCTCAGCCCTTTGCTGGGCCTTTCCCTTCCTTACATTGGCTCGGTGGGAAGGAAAGGCTTGCTAATTCTTCCCAACATGAGAAGACTTATTGTCCCTCTTGACCGCCGTTCAAGAGCAGCTGGTTTTATTGTATTGTGGTGCTGTGTATTTTCTTTTTAACGGCTCAGCGTTACTTAAAAGGCAGGTCTGGCCCGAGCACGTCTGCCAAATCAAATGGTTGGCTTGCTGTGAAACTCGGCCTAAGACTTTAAGTGGGAAGAGGTCCAAAGACAGAGCAGGTCAAAAATCCTACTTGGCTCAGATGCCTGTTTCTCGGTTCAAAATTTCTGACAGCAAACCCACCATTTTTAGTTGTGACTGTGTGAACTTTTAGTGCATGGCCTGTTCGGAGAGCGCTGCGTATTCTGCTCGCACTGAAATGAGTTAATCCCAAATCAAAACAGATTTTTATTTAAAAAAAAAAAGACTCACAGGGACCTTTTTGGATGCATTAAGGATGTCAGCAAGAGGTTTTTATTCCTCCTCTTTCTTTTAAACTCTGCCAACCCTGGTCTTTGCGGGTGGCACTTGAAGAGTTGATGGGATCTTCATGAGGAAGACGTGCAGTGCTGCCTCTTATCTGTAGGTTTTGCCTCCTAAATCCCAGCAAGCTGGTGGCTTTTACAGGCTCGTAAGAACTGCTTCCAGTCTATCTGACTCAATTTTTACTCCCAGTTTGTAAGAGCAAGGGCATGGCAAAAGGTTCCACAACGCAGCTGGAGAAGACCTGCATCTTGCTGAGCTCCTCATGCACCTCTCCTGCCCTGTGCCCCAAAAAGCAAAGGTTTTCTCTCCGCCGGAGGCACGGGAAGCAGGCAACGGGGTTGTGAGAGGTGGATTAACCCTCTCACGGTGTCGTGAGAGCTAGCGGATTAACTGCTATATAAACACCAAGCATGCCTGAAGGAGGCATGAATCTCAGGGCCCTTGCTTGCACTTGGGAGAGGCCGGGCAGACGTGCAGACAAGGCTCTGCCCCGGCAGTTTGCGTCTGCTCCTCAGCTTTGCCCACCCCTGCGCATCAGGAGCATCGTCCTTCATGGGCCAAAAGCGCTGCCTGCTGCCAAACAGAGGGGAAATCCCCCGATCCTGCAACGTGCAGCCAAACCTGCGGTGCAGGCGGATTGCCATCTTTGCACCACAGGCACCAAGAGAGCATTGCCCCTCGTGCAGGACATGTCCCGGTGCAGGAGAAGTCCCGGTGTGTACCTCCCGTTAGATTGAGGGAGGGCTGCAAAGAGGCATCTCCTGCCCAAACAAAACACGTCTTTGTTCACCGCATGAATTAAGAACCACAATTACAAGTGCTGAGACAGTCCAGGAAAGGTCCTTGCTGGCATTTCTCACCACCTGGAACAGAGGAAAGCCTCTCTCCTTCCCCTCACGCAGGCCACAGCATCTTCCAGTCTTTTTGAAGCAATTAAATGCCTCTTTGCTCCTTCAAGTTGGCTTTATCGCTCCATGTCACTGCCCAGCTGCGCAGCTTCCATGCCTCCTTAGGCCAGCGATGGGTTTGCTAAGCAGAGTCCCAGTTTTGTCCATCAGCGACGGACCCAACCCCACCATGGAGATGTTAAACCCGGCAAAGGGAGACCGAGGTGTGTGAGCACAAGAGGAGAGAGGAAGAAAAGAGCGGGGTTCAAGTGCAAAGTGGTGATGCTATTAGATTCATTAGCACCACGTGTGCTGTGCGCCTAGGCTGGATCTGGGGTCCAGAAGAAACCCAATTCCAGCAGCAAGAGCAACACCTCAAAGTCCTCCATCCCAGGGGTGAATGGCCCTGAAGGGTGAGTTTGGAGGCCTGGACCAAAAGGCAGGTGGCATCCGTGGCATCTTCATCTACCGCTTCCGCAGTACCAAAACTGTGAGTTGTGCGTTGAAAGACAGGTGGGATCACAGCAGAGAGGTGGGATCACAGCAGAGAGGTGGGATCACAGCAGAAGATGCCAACATGTAAGCAGGGAGGGGCTGCTCCTTTGGCTTCACTCCAGATTCACAGCCTACCCCAAACGCTCGCTAGGGTCTGTGTCCGTGCTGAGGTACTTGAGATACAATCCTGTTACTGAGGGCAAGGCAGGATCCAGCCCATTCATAGCACCATTGTTAATTCAGACTAGCTTTAAGCCTTCTCAGATAAGGTGCCTAGTGATCTGGTAAAGGAGCCAGGCAACTGGTTTTTGTGGGGTTTTTTTTGTTTTCAATGTGATCGTACACCCAGAGCTTACTGGGAACCAGTGTCCCCAGCAATCCCGGGCAGATGTTCCCTGCAAGCCACCCTATGTGCTAGCTCTACTTGGGTAAGACCCGAGGTGTCTGCTTGAAACTCATGGTGAAATGAGGCGGGTGAGGGGTTTTTTTTTGTGCGCGTGACGTGGATACAAATAGCCGGTCCTCACCTCCGCTGACCTCCTCGAGTGGAAAGGCAGGTGACTGGCAGGTTTGTGCGCAAACACGCTGGGCTGGAACGAAAGGTTGCTGAAGTGGAGGAGAATCAAAGGCAGCCATCCTGAAGCCAATGAGGGGACTTACGGTGGGTCTCGCAGCCCTGATTCACTGCAGGCAGCATGGTGCTTGCTATGTTTCATTAAATCTAGCTCCTCGAGCTAAGCGGGAATCACGGCTTTTGTTAAAGGAGATTTCTGAGTCTCACACAGGAGAAAGAGAGCGTAGAAGCCCTAGACTTGGAACAGAAAGCAAATAAAACTGGAGTACTTTGGCTTTGTAATAAGTGCAATTATATTTAAGCTCCTCGCATAATTTCACAGGCATCTGAGAGCGCTGAAAGCTCAGAGTTTGCGATAGCAAGTCGTACTGACACGCTGCATGCAGAAATTGGCCTTTTGGCTCTATGAAGATACCGAAGACTTTCTGGTAAATATTTACATTTTTAAATCTCCAGTGCTAATCAGAGCTGAGATTATTTAACTCACAAGAGTTTATTAAAATAAACTCAGCACTGATTGCTTGCTTTCTGCAATTGCTTTTTTTTTTTTTATTATTTTTTTTCCCCCCCTTACTGTCCAGATGCCAGGGAAGCCGGGCTTTTATCGAGGTTAGATTTGCTGGAGTACTGCAGTTGCTGCTATCCGCCGTCGGAGTTTGAAAGGACTTGGCCCTCAGGGGCAGATGTTACTCCAAAATGAGATGACGCTCTAATCTTTCTTGAAGCTGAAATTAGTTAAGAATGGGAATCTTGGAACAGAAATTACTCTGTGGGTTATTTCTTCTTTGAGGCAGCTGTTTATTAGAAAAAAAAGGGGTCATTATCGTTAAGAGAGGGCAATACGAGCTCTCTTGGCATCTTTTTTGGCCGATCCTCAAGGTCACGCATGGCTCCGCACGCGCCTTCTGCAGCCCCTGGAAGGGCTCCTTTGGCCCCGTCCCTGCACAACTGGCCCGTGGTTGCCATCACTCGTGCGTGGTGCAGAGGAGATGGAAAGCCACCGCGGAGCTCCGGGGCTGTCTGATAAATGCTCCTGAGGCCGAATTGCACCCTCTGAGGGGGTTCTCGGGGGAAAGGTTTGCACCCCCGAGCTGGTGAGAAGCAACGTTGACGGGTCTGTGCTCTTCTCCGGTTCTTGTAAACTCGCTCGGCAGCGATGCAGGTGTCCTGTGAGGCTCTGACCAGGGCTTGACTTGGTAATTCAGCTCTAACAAGAGCCTGGCTACGTCTGTGAGAAATCTCCTCCCCAAAGGAAAGGGTTCGGTGATTCTTTCTGCTTCCTTGCTTCGCAAGTTGAAAATTAAGCCCAGCCTGGGTCTGTGCAGCAGACTGTCTCAGAACGGCGCTTGCATTTTATGGGGTGGGTTGACCAACAAGTCGCTCTGAACGGTCGGGGAAAAGACTGTTTTAAAAGCAAGCTGAGCTTTGTAAATGCCCCCTGAAGGTTGGGATTGCTGAGCAGAGCCAGGGACTGTTGCAACAACTGTCCCTGCTGCCAGAGCTCATTCCCACCCCCCCTCGCACAGCAAGATTTGTGAGAGGGTAAAGCAAAGACTGCATGCCCTGAGCTGGGAAAACCAAGGACAAATAATTGCAGAGTCTAGCGGTGAGGACAGAATAAATGAGCTATTTGAAAATCAAAGCGGGACTCGGCACCGCAGCTCCAGCAGTGCTGCCTGCGTCCCGGGGTCGGGGAGCTGTGGGCTCTGTCACGCCTTCACGTATCTTTGTCTTTGCATTTTAATATCAGCCTTGCAAAGTTTGCAGCTTGTCCGGGCATATTCTTTCAGCGCTGCTGCGTTTAGGCTCTGAGCAGAGGTGAGAAGCCCTCGGTTTATCCTTAAGGGAAGAAAAGCATCACACTTTGCTGCTTAACATGACTTTTCACTAACGATGTGCCCGTAAGAAATAAGGGCAGTGCCACCAGATGAGCTTCTCTCTGGTTACTGCTGAACTCTCAAACAAGCTGGAGAGGGAAAACATCACCAACATTACCCTGAATGAGGAATACCTCGGGAAAAAAACCCTATTTTTTGGTATCCTATGTGGAAAAAATAAAAAAAATTGCTGCTGTCACCTGTCCCCACCAGCATCAGGCTGTCTGGTAGCAAATGCTTGCCCGTCTTTTCAAGTCTGTCACCCAGTTTTGACCTTCATATGAACCGTACTGGGTTCTGGTTTGTCACCAGACAGGGTGAGAAAGGAGGCAGGGGATCAGACGTTCGGTTAAGCGCGGTGAGAATGGAGGAGGTGTGAAAATCAGGGAGAAAACTGTACCGCTGCAGGTTGAGCAGACGGAGGGCGAAGCGGCGTCGCAAGACTCATGGGTTCTGCCGCGTTAATGATGTCAATAAGCAGTGAGCAATGATGATGAACGCATTCTAGCGAAGTGATCGGGGTCAGCTGGGGACACCCGAGGGCGACGCTGCCCCGCGCTTCCCCGCCATGCCTGGGCATGGGTTGGGCTGTGAGCTGGTGACCGGCAGCTGCCTTCGGCAGCAGCTTGAGCTGGTGGAAGCATCAGTCCGGGGGGGTTTTCTCTTCGCAGAAGTGACGTTAGCCTCCGCCACGGTCTCATGCTGAGCTCACCAATGCTTTTTTTGACAAAGCAGCTCGGGAACCGGTTTGCAGATACGAATTGAGTTCTGGGGAAATGGGTCCCTTCCCACCAGCAAACTGTATTTTGTATATGGTACTTGTGTTTCACCCCTGCCTGGCTGAAACGGCTATTAGCCTGCTGTGCACAGAGCAAAACAGCACGGGGAAAAGGAAACATAGCGGCCTCCGGAGGGGCTGGCCCCAGGACCTCTGCAAACACGATGCTCTCCTGAGATTTCTCAGGTGCAGGAGCTGTTGAGAAGGCTCCGAGCGACGTGCGCAGGCGCGAGGGGATGAGCATCGGCACACTCCTCTTTCCTCACCCGAATGGGTGCTGAGGGTCATGAGCTCAGAGAAGAGCGGGTAATGAGCTCCCATCGTTCGGTGGCAAGGCTTTAATTGCCATCCCCAGGCCCCTGCCAGCGACATGCTCTTGCACAGCTCCTCTTTTCAGAGCTCTGCAGAGGACATGCAGGAGGGCCAAACCAAAACCATGATGGATGCTTTCCTTTGTCCAGCCCCTCTTTCCTACCTTCACAGCAGAAGATAGATTTCCTTAACGAACCCAAATTGGCTTCATATTGCCTGATATGATACCAATCACTCACCTGCAGCCTAGCTGTTCTTCTCTGCTGAAGTCAGCTTTTTGCTCTAGCTGCTGGGCTGGGGAGAGCTGAGGTGCTTACTCATCACTGAATTAATCTCTGCTGCAGCCTGCGGACCCGTCCGACTTGTACAGGTAAGGCTGCGTGCCTCTCAGGTTCACGTTGGGCTGCCAGACTCTGCAAAAAAGGTAAGTATCTCTCTGGATGATGTAGTTTTTTTCCAAAGAACCCCCCTCCTGTGTGGATATGTGAAAATGACTTAAAGGAAGCTGATGGTTCCCCGAGAAAAAAATCAAAGAGGAAAAGCAGAAATAGAGCAGATGAATTCTTCCACAGTCCCAAGTCAAGGGAGAAGAACGTGCAGGTGTAATTCAAGGTATTGTTAACTCTGTTATTGATAAGACTGTCCACCAGTGATGGGGGGATGGGGCTGGTAGCAATGAAATGGAGCCCTACCCATCCTGAGTGGGTCCACAAGAGTTAAATCTGGCAGCCGATGGGCTCTCGGCACATCTAGGCTTACGCTGGGTGAGACACTGCCAGCAAAAAGAGGGGGTCAAAGCCCCCTGAGAGCAGGTTAGGGGTGCTGGCACAGGACCTTTGCGGCCGTGTGAGATGCCTGCCTGTGTGGCCATGGGCAGTTGAAGTCCCAGTGAAGTATTTCGGAAGTCAGAGGACTGCCAGGGAACGGGGCCGGATCCAGCAGCTCGAGCGGGGCAAAGCTGCTGCGGCTCCATGCCCCAGACCCAGCCAGCAGCACGGCTGCGCCTGTGTCCCATGGGTTTTCCTTACTGGTCTTTCTGAAAGAATTGGTTTTGGACACTCAGAGACCTGCCTAAGATGTTGAAGATCCTGGTGGCACCAAGCTGGGGCACCGCTTCTCTGTGCCTCCCATCAGTCCCCAGTTTGCTCTGAGCATCTTTCCGCTCTCGTAACCAGAGGCATCTTCCTCCAACCCCTTGGGAGCAACTCAGACCATGAATGAGGCAGGTGGCTGCAGAATTGAAAGGGAGAGGATCAGGAACACCGTGCCGTGGGGGCCGCATGAATGCTGGCGAGAGCTGTTGAAAAAGAAGCGGCTGATTTGCGCTGCGCTGCTGTATCCGCTTGCACACACCTGCACCGGCACACAAAGGGATGAGGCTGCTTATCTGCAAGTGTAAAGCAGGCACATTTCAGGCCGTGAACTAGCAATTATCTCCAACACGTTGCCAGCCGAGTTATGTCCCCGGTCTCAACTCCAAACACGGCTTGGCCTGTATCCAATGTCTTCCCCCATCCCTGTCCACAAAGAGCTCGGTGCTCTTGCATTGCCGGGGCTCCATGGGATGTAGAGAACTGGATTAAGAAGAAATGAGCTGAACTTAATTGCAGGGATGGCAAAAGCTGCTGCCTGGATTGCTGTGACCACCAGGAGCTTTAAACCAGCTGAAGGCTGAGAAAAGCTGTGGAGCAAATGAACTGCATCTCCCAAGGCTTCTGTGTGACCTTTGAAGCAATGCGCACGCATAAGACCCTCATTCTGTCCGGGGCTGATCCCTGCTGCCCCATGGTGTGTGGAAAGGGACCATGAGAACAAGGGTCTGTGGTACCTTGGGTTGATCTGTGCTGAAAATAGTGCTGGGGAGATGCTGAGACGCAGTAGCTCCGATTTTGGCTTGCGGGTTTTTGTAGGGCTAGCAAGAGGCAACTCCTTAGTCAATGGATGGTCAAGTTTTTTAAGATCTTGCCAGATGTTCTGGATTCCCTAACAGCAAAGTGCTCGGTGTGAGCTTCATAATGGATGTGGTGGCTCTTTTAGCGATGGGGGCATGCCAGGGCAGAAAGAGTGAGAGCAAATCAGACGCAAGCATCCTAGCTTTGGCTGAGCTCAGCCATGTGAAAGGAAGGATGGCGCAGAGGTTAGCTAACATGCTGCTCTGGGATTTGGGAGACGCGGATCCTGCACCCTGTGCTGCCATTGACCGTGGTGGGGCACTCACTCGGCACGTGTCCCGCATCTCCTTTTGGGTATGTTGATCAGGGAGCCTGTTCAGGCCTCCTGCCATCCCTGTCCCTGTCTGCTTCCACCTTATGGCTATGAGGAGCCCAGCTCAGACACTTCCCAGACATCAGCTGTTGGATGCTCCTGAAAGTCCCTGTGGGATCCGCAGCAGAGGACTTGCATGAGCAGCCTTGCACCAAGACGAAAGAGTAGGGTTAGAGTTTTGTCCCTTCCCACGTGCTCAGCTAAAGCCATCGTGCTGAGTCCAGGTAGACTTGAGGTGAACGTCAGCTTAGGCCGGCTCCCCAGCAGCGCTGTGGACATGGCGTTGGTCTCTGAGGAGACACAGCCTTTGTGGATGGGGAGCTTGTGCTACCCCAGAACCAAGCAGGTGAAACAACCCCTATTTGCAAAGCTAATGAGGGAACTTCTTTCAGAAATGCTGTGAACAGAGCTTGTGGATTAGCCATGGAAGGTGACGTGACTCCTCACGGCATCTTCCACCTTCTCTTAGCTGGTAGCACCCCTTTTCCATCCTGGTTTCTGGCACGTTTGCACCCAGGTGTTGCTGTATCCCAACTTGTCACACAGCATTTGGTGTCGTGCAGCTCCTAACGTGCACCATGCAAACACTCTTCCTGATCTGCAAGGTCCACTTCTGCTCCGCATCTCCGGCCTAGGTTGACTGCCACGGGTGGACGTGCAGACTTCTGGGCAACGGGAAGAGGAAGCGGGGGCTGTTTGTCTTGTGCGTGGCTCATTTAACCAGGCAGGTCATGCATGGCATTGAGTGAAAGTGGTTCCTTTTAATCTTCTGATCTCTGCCCCTGCCCTGAGCGGCTTTGCCATCTGTTCAGACACGATGTAAGGTGACGATGCGCGTCCCAGCAAAGACCCGTGTTTCTCCAAAGCTCCTCTCCTCTGTCTAGAGCTACCGAGCAGCGCAGGGAAAGAAGCTGTGCAGCACTTGTGACACTGACTTATCTACCAATTGCAAAATTATTTCCCAGACTCGGAGCTGACCCTCTTAGGTAACCATAGGTGAAATATGACTTTTTTTTTTCTTGATTTCCCTAAAGAATTTGGTGCTTGAGTGGTTTTATCCTTCAGTGTTGGATGCCTAGTGTCCAGTTTTTCTGTCAGCTTAAGGTGGAAGTCCTGCAGTTTTCTCTGGGTATTTGTCAGGCAGTTCCACTTATGTGGAAGCATTACAAACAGGAGACAAAGAAAGCTGAAGCTGCAACGGCCCCAGATCCTTAAAAAAGTAAATCCTTAACCAGAGGACAAGCTGCTCTAGGAAAATTTCTTCAACTTGGGTCACAACAACAGGGAGGTTTAGGTTGGCTATTAGGAGAAATTTCTTCACTGAAAGGGTGGTCAGCCATTGGAACAGGCTCCCCAGAGAGGTGGAGGAGTCACCGTACCTGGAGGTGTTCAAAAAGCATGTGGACATGGCACTTCAGGGCATGGTCTAGTAGACACGGTGGTGTTGGCTTGACGGTTGGACTTGACGATCCTAGAGGTCTTTTCCAACCTTAAGGTTCTGTGATTCTATGAAAGAGTGCTCAGCTCCTACATTGCTTCTGCCATCAGCATGCCTCAAAGCACTTTTTGCAAAGGAAATCGGTGTATTTTCCACCGATTGATGCAGAGGAGAGTGACTGTTCAAAAAGCCAAAGGAGAAGTGGATTGATCTCACATCGGCTGTGTCCCCAGGTTTGTGCCCCCGCTAGGTAACAGCGTGGTGAGGATTTATCCTTCTCCCTTGCAGCTTTGCACCTCCCTCGGGTTTGGATATCTGGTCATATCTGGACATGCTCACCTGCCTGTTCAAGCCCATAAAGGAAATATTTGTGGAAATCTACCCATCGGCAATAGAGGTGAGGGTGCAGCCCGGGTGAAACCGAACTGAAATGCGGCCTTTTTTTTTTTTTTTGGTCTCGGCAAGGAATCTTTTGAGGTTCAATCGTTTAAGCTGACGTGCTATGAGTTTCAGGCTCTCCTTAGCAAGGAGGAGCTGACGATAATTGTGTGAGGGCAGGTGATGGTTGAAACAGGATCTGCGCTGTCGCTGTAACTGAACCTTGGCTGCTCGGGCAGCCTTGGCTGGCTGCTGAGTCCATGCCGAATGGGTCTTGCAGTACAAATATTTGCCTGTGGATAGATGCCTTATTATTAATTTAAAGCCTGACATAAATCATGAGCTCAGAAATGCAGACTTAAGCTTCAAGGACAAAAATAGATGTGGCCTCTTGCATGGGGAGCCGTTCCGATTACGCTTCCATAATTGGATCATGCTGAAATGGATACCTTAAATTTAGTTACAAAAGGCTAACAAGAAAAAAATGCCAACAATTTATCACAGCCATGGTGCTATATTTAAAGCTGTCAGCGTTTCCAGGATATAAAGCGATTATAAATCCTAGCGATTTGTAACCGGCCATAGGAATCTGCCTTCATGCTGACATTTAGCATTCGAGTTCTCCACGCTGGAAGCCCTTGGTTCAGAGACATAATTAAGCCTTCACCTCTTTTTTCAGTTTAGGAATAGCCCCGCTGCCGTTACCGGCTTAAATGTAGGCATATACTTAAATGCACTGTTGAATCAAGGCTCAAACGCTTAATTTATTTCTCTCAGTAATCAACACCTTGCTGTTGATTTGGAGTTAGGGGTACCAAAATGCTGCTTTCGAGCTTCATGTCACTGAAATAAAGCGCTGCCCGGTCCTGTTTTGAGTCTGAGCTTGTGGCAGCTCATTAGCTAATAGATGAGAAGCGCAGCAGTCGAAAAAACTGCATTAAATGCAGTCGTCTATGAACCTTTCCTATGAAGGGCTTGCACAGAGCCTTTAGAAAAAGAGACACAGTCATCCGTAGTTTAATCTCTCTGAAATCCCCTGAGCCTGCCGGCATCATCAGCTCGGTGCCATGCCTCCAAAAAAAAAAAAAAAAAAAAAAAGGCCTAAAACCACTTGGAAGTGGGCAGGCATGGAATGACCATCCCAAGAAAGTTTCTTCCAGGTCTCCACTAGTTCATGTCCTGAAGCAATGCAGTTTAAGCTGTAAATGAGTTTTTAAAATAAGGTAATCTTGCAACCTCTACTAACGTGGTGGGTCTCTTCTCACCAGTCTGGCTAAGGACTTTTCCATGGATAAAAGCAGCAGAATACCCGTTAATTTAAATTCACATACGCCTCCCTTGATTCTGCTGCTGGTTAAGATTTCAAAACAGATCCAGCCTTGATTTCCACAAGTGTCCCCTTTTCTTGGGTTACACCAGACCCGGGTCTGTACATCAGAGCACCTCTGAGCTGCTGGAACCAAGAGCCGATGCCCACCGTCCTTCCCTTCTTATCAAAGGCAGAAATGGGGCAGTGGTGTCTCCTGAGAGGTTCCATTATCTGTTATTAAACAATATTTTTTTTACCTTTGCTTGCTATGACCTCGGGTGAAGGAGATATTTTAGCTGCTCAAGAGCCGTACAATGGAAAGACATTTGCTTGAATTATGATACAGATAATCCTGAAAGAGCCTGGCATTTGGAAAACTGGCCAAGAAATAAGGCAAGGAGCAATGATTCTGCCTGTGGCTCTGCTTTCTTTTGTGTTTTCATTTCATACCTTCATTCTTTTTTCCCTTAAGTGATGTCAAGCCTCTGGAATGCACTTATTTATTAACGGAGCAAAGAACAATAAGCAAAAAAAAAAAAATGCAATAAAAAAAGAAATTGCTTCTAAACCTCCCTTGCCAAGCATGTGAATCCTTCAGGAAACTAATACATGCCACAGCTCAGCAAATAACCAAAGAATGCGAGTTGTCCCCTCGGAGTAAAGAGCACTCAGGAAGCCTGCTGAGATGTGCACCAGGGAAGGTGGGCCTCAAATCCCGCGTCTCTACAGACGATGCTCCCGTCGTCATCGGGGGGTCCCTACGCTGCCCCGCGCGACCCGTGCTCCAAGGGCTGCATCTGCCAGCCCCTACCACGTCGTGTGCCCTGCGCAGCCCCCAGGCTGGGTCTGCGCTTGCCGTGTGGGCTCGAATTCCCACCTGATGGAGCAGGACTTCGGTCCCCGGGTTTTAGCAGCCTCCAGATAGCTCGTAGTTGCCGTGTTTGCAGGTGGCTTGTGTCAACCCCCCCATGATGCCACTCCTGTGGCCAGTCCTTTTCTGTGCCTTAACAAAAGGTGTGCCTACCAATTTTTTTATTTTTTTTTTGTGCAGCCCGAGAGCTCTTTGCTTGGTTGCTTCAAAGAGGGGACAGCCAGGCTGCCCACGAAGGCTGAATTTCTCCCTGGAGGTCCAGCCATGCTGGAGTCCGTGCGTGATGGGTGGCAGCAGGAGGAAGGGGCTTGCTGCGGTCTACTGGGTATCTCACGCTGTTGCATTGCATGAGGTCGTGCAGGAGGCTGGGTTGTCCGTAGGAGCCCCGGTCCGGCTGCAGATGAGAGTTGCTTGATCTGAGAATGGATGGAAGGACTCCCTTGACACTGAGGGAATGGCTGTACCTGCTCCAGCACCTTGGGAAACGCTGCATCACCCAGAAACCGGGCGCTTGCATTTCTCCTCCAGTGGGACCGCAGCCAGACAAAGTGTTTTATTCCAGCAACAGCGTTTCCAGCACCCAGAGCGTGAGTGAGGCGTGCGGAGGGCGGATAACAATAAGCCTGGGAGAGGAAAAAAATGCAATCGTCTTAAATGACTTCCATCTGTCTCCTCCTGTCACTCGCCGGAGGGATCAGATTTATGAAGCCTCGGCGTTCGCAGGGGCTCATTGTGATGCCAGGTACCAGCTCTGCCACCGGCGAGCCATCAGGGATGGCACGGAGCGAATGCCACCGCCGTCCCCCGCGGTCCCGCTGCTGAGGAGGTTTTTGGGTGCCTGCCCAGGATGCTCGCAGTTACTCACAGCGTTTTGCCGCTCACTGCCAGGTTTTCTGTGCAATAAAATTTACACCTCCCAAGAGAGGTTTTTCAGGAAAGCCTGTGCGTCTGCGTTCACGCCAAGGCAAAAATCCTCTTGCAGCGATGATTGAGCAGCGGGAAAGAGAGCGGTCAAAAATAGCCCAAGCTCAGCCCTGCTCTTACTGAAGCTGGAGAGAGCATCACCTTCCCCATCCTCTTGCCCAAGTTAGCCAGCCCGTGCTGTCTCCAGGCATCTCAGAGAGGTTTTGGAAGAGGGCCTCGCCTTCAGATAAACAGGGACCCAAGCTCACGGGATTTACGGATGCGAGGAGAAACGGCCCGTCTTCCCCCAGCTGACAACCAAGGTAATTCACTCTCTCCAGATAATTCAGCTCTTGCGCACCCCACTCCCACTTCAAGAGCCGTTTCATGCGGTGCTGGCCAAGTGGGCTTCCCACTCAGCGCTTGCCACCGGAGCGGGGTTCAAGAGACACCCCCCTCCCCCGGCACGCTGTTCCCGGCATCGCCCGGGCAGGGGCGGGTGCTGGGTGCTCTGGGAGGGATGCAGAGAACTGCAAAATCATTGCACGGTCTTTCACTTGACTCTTGTCAGCAGCCCACCTTTGTGAGGCTAATCGCGCGCTTAAAGAGGCTTCGAGGGAATTAATTTTCTTAGGAATTAGTTTCTGAGGGAAAGGTTTCGGCGATTAGTATTTCCCAAAGCCGGGTAAGCGTTCGAGGGGAGGAAGACAGGTCTGGAAATGCCTCTGCGCTGGCAGGGGGTCATGCCAAAGGGACGGGGGGGACCGGTTCGGAGGGAGCAAGAGGCACATTGACGTGCCAGGAGTGGAAATCAGGCCGGGGATGGGCAGAGGCGATGGCCTGCTCACCGATGGACAAGTCCCCAGTGTTGCGTGCCCTGGGTGGCTTTTCCCCGCTGCCCGTTCCCAAAAGCAGGCAGGAGCAGGGGGGGCCAGGCCGAGTTTAATTGCTCCCCTGCAGAAGCGGGTAGGTGAGAGTTTGCACAACAAGTTGGCACTTGGAAGCTTTATTTTACATGGAAAACTGGGGTCTCAGCTAAACCGAGCTGAAATTGAAAGTGTCTGTGAGGATTTTGTTTGTCTAGCAACCGGCACAAGCATTAACGGAGGGGAAAGGGAGCCAAACCAGCAAATTGCAAGTGCCCTGAAGTAAAAAATGTTCTCGTTCCTCAGCCCAAACCTAAAACACATCAGCAGAAAAATGAATGATAGCATTTAACAGGAACTGTAGCCTTATTTTTCTACTTTTCTAACAGGCCTAAAGCCCCAGCAGACCACGTCTCCCGTGCCATGTCTCGATCGTGACATTCAGCTTCTTCCTTGCAGACAGTAAGGTCGGCCGCTGCCCTTGTGCGTCGTACAAGCACGTGCCACGTTGCCACCCAGGGAAGGTGCTTGGGCTCTGGAGGAGAGCGTGACCGTGGCAGGTATGAACCGAACTACCTCCTTTCTCAGGCTTTGGGGTCCTGATACAAGTGGAGAGGGAGGTGGAGATGCTTGCAGCAGCAGCATCCTTGCTGTACCTACCCCCCAGGTCCTGCCACCAGCAGAGAGGACCACCCTACGGACAACCGGGGAGTCAAGGGAACGTCAGGGAGCAAACCCAGCAAGTATCAAAGCAGGCTTCAAAAGGCTCGTGTCTGGAGGAAGACTGAAGGGAAGGTAGAAAGGCCTCCGCGCTGCCCTGTCTCAGAGCCGGTGCTCTCGTGGCATCCTGCACCTCGCCGCTCCAGGGGCCGTCGCTTCCCCAGGAATTTCTGCTCCGTGCCATCCTCTCATCTTGAAGCAGCCCCCCTTCCCTGCTCTCTTGCCATTTTATCCAAGATCAGCCCTTACAAACCTAGCACTTTGTTCTTAGCAGGTAGTACGCATCTGCCCCAAATACCAACAATTTGGAGTTGACAGACGCTCCACAGTGAAATTAATTTTCTTTGACATCTCTCTTGCAAAAAAAACCCAAAAGCAACAGCTTCCCTTCCCCCTCCACTCCTGACTTGCTGGCTCCTTTCGAAATCTCAGGTTGCCAGCGTGACTCATGCCAGGTGCCAATAGCAAACGGAGGAAGGCATTGCTTTTGATGTTTCAGGCAAATTTATGTTCCTAATAATCGTTCCTTGGACAGAGTAAAGAAGATTTAGTCAAGCAGACATCCCAACTGCAGGGTTAATAGCCGCGAGGAACATTTTCCTCCCTCTACTAAAACGTCAAGTGTGTAGTTAATGGCAAACATTAATAAAGTCATTACGCAGAGATCGCAAGCGCCGCTCACGGGTTTGAACCAGCAGGACAGGCTGTTACTTCTCATGGGAAACAGCTTAATGGTGACGATATTCAGTCGTGTGCTTGAGCGCAAGCGTCGCACGCCCGCACGCGGGCACGAAACCCTGCCGTGCGTTAGCCTTGTGCTCAGCCCGGGCAGCGTGGGACCAACCTCAGCCTGGACACAACCTCATCCTTGGTCAGAAAGGTCGGCATGGTGGCTTCACACGTGCCACAGGGTGCTCGTGCCTTGTGCTAAGTGAACTGCAAAATGCAAATATGTGCTGTGATCTGATTTTTGTACCCCAAAGCCATCTAGATAATGCAGAATCGCACTGCAGCCACCCAGAGTTACGAGATTGGGCTGAACTTACAGTGGACAAGGAGCAAGCCAAGTGGCTGATACCCTCTGGGGAGTTACAAAACCTTCTAGAAGAACCTTTCCACCATAAAAACAGAGTTCAGGATCCTCTTTCAAAGTAAGGTTGCTTGGCGCTGCTTTGGCTATCTTCACGTGGCTCTGTGGGCCCCAGTCCATAGAGACTTCAGAGCTGAGCTTTGAAGTTGTCCACCCTTCTCCCACGTGTCTGCTCTCACTTTGACCTTCCTTACACAAAAATAGCTCCTTTCAGTCACAGAAAATATCAAAGGTGTCAGACAATGGCTGGGTCCCTGTTCTCACTGAAGTCATTGGGAACTCTGCCATGGTCTGGAGGAGAACGTGATTAGAGCAGCAGGACCCTATGACAGACCTATTGCCTGACGAGCATTAGGACCACAGACAATGAGTTACGGTGGCTCAGGAGATTAGAAACAAGGTGGTGGGGCATCCCTTTCCTCTTAGGGACACATGGGCAAATCCATCCTCTATTTGGTGGCCTGTGGGACAGGAGCCGTAAGCCCGTTCCCAGCACACAGAGGCTGCAGTAGAACCTAGGATCTCCAAACACAGTGTTAATGAGCTGGCCAGAGCCAGAGCTGCAGCAACAAGGCTGTCCCAACCTACAGGCTCTATACTACCCAACCAACAGGTCCTACACCCTCCCAACCTACATGTCTTCCTCCATCCAACCAACTGGTCCTACACCATCCCAGCCTACAGGTCCTTCTCTATCCAACTCACATGTCCTATGCCATCCCAACCTACAGGTCCTTCTCCATCCAACCCACAAGTCCCACACCCATTGCTGCCGTCACATGAGTGCTGTTAGGTCACACGAGTTTGCCATGCACCTGACCCTACATGATGTTTGCTGAAATCCCCAGCTTCCAGAGTTAGGTGAATCGGAAACAATATCCACTCTTATCTTTTAAAGTCTTAAAGTGTTTTTGGGAAATCGCTGTCACATATTGGGAGCACTTTACCTCTTTATTGTGAAACAGAGACTGTGAAAGCCTAGCACGTCTAAAATTTTGACTAGGTCTTTTGAGTTTTGGGTTTTTTTTTTTTTAATTTGCTGGGTTAAAAAAAGATATTAGCTCTCCTCATAGACCTTACGTTACCCATGACCTTGGCCTATCACACCCACATCAGCTCTGCCATTAGAAAAAAGTGGTCTTTTGAGCCGCTGGCTGGAAATACCGCTCCCAACCTAACTGCCAATTTCTCTGCTGGAGCTCAGGCTCCATCAGAAGAAACTTGCAGCGGTGTTTCAGTTCACAACCCTCTCTACAGGCAACACAGTTCAACATTAGAGACGATGAGACAAAAATAAATGGAGGAAGCTAGACATGGGAACGTAATCAAAGGCATCGAGTCTTTTAAGATAGCGTCTGTCCTAATATTTACGGAGTCCTTCCAAAGCCAAGAGACTTCTTCTGCACTTCAGAGACTCGGTGCTGCTCTGTTCTTGTTTACAGCCCTGGTGCCAAAGAAAATTGAGGGGCTGATAAACACCACGCACCCTGCCATGCTCTGTCAATGGACATCTCCCCTGGAATTAAGTGCTTGAACAACATAAAAGTATTTTCATTCCGCTTCATGTTCTCATCTGTCTCCTGAACAATTATTTTCATGTTTATACAGGAACATGAACTCAATAGGACTTGGGGTATTTTTCCTGCTTTTCCATCACGCTACGGTGCCAGCCCATGTGCAGAGCATCTCGCTCTGGCACGGCATTGTCCTCGTGTGTTGTTTTGTAATTGCCCCTCGTGTGGGGATTGGCTCATCCGAATTCAGAGCAAGCTCCAGCCGACCAAGGAATGGCTCCTCTCAGAAAAGTGGACTTATCTAAAGGCAGCTTTCACTGTAGCTACTTGATGCTCAGTCTCATTGGGTGTCTGGACCCTAATTAGAGAAGGGAATTGTGGACCCAGAGCAGGAAGTTGGCAGGACTCACAAATATGGGTTCACCCCAGGGCTGCAATCTTCTGGGTTGATGAGGTGATTAGTGGCTCCAGTCTCACTGGTTGGCTATAATAGAATAGAAGTCCTCTAATTGTGTGTTAATTAGAGCTAATTGCTCACCAGGAAGAAACTCAGGCCTTCCTAGCTGATAGTAGAAAGCAGCGATAGCTGAGCACTCCTGGCTGAAGGAGGAGCCCCCTTGAGATACTTGGCAGAAGGTAGGGACGGGGCTGCCCAGCTCATCTTCCTCCTCTGGCACTTGGGCTGGGACTAACCTTGCACTGATCCAGCTTGCCCAGGTCCCTGCTCTGCTCCCAGGATGCCCTTTGGCTCAGCCGGTCCCTTGTCAGCATCCCAGCAGCCGCAAGTCTGCAGTTTTCTCCGCGGTGCTGCTCCTGCGGTGCAGGACACCTGCTTGCCACCTAGGTGGAGGTGTTCCCTGCCCACATCTCTGCTTCCCAGCCCTTGCCTGGCTCCGGTAGCTTGGAGAGCACGGACAAGCACTGAGGATGCTGCTGCAAGTGTTTTCCAAGGGCCACATCAGAGAAGCGGCATCGCCAAGGGCAGGACCCGTGGAGAGGGCCAAGGACCAGCATTGGGTGGCTGTGTTGGGTCCTGCTAGCACCCCTGCTCCTAAACCGTAGACACCCAGAGCCAGTGCTGCTCTGTGTCTGCAGGGAGCCCTGCTGTTCATTTGGGTCTCATTGGGAACGGAGGGCACAGATCTCCTCCTGCTTCAGACCTCTGCACCACAGAAGAAATTTCCCCAGATCCTTTTTCCCTGCCAGAATTTCAGGCCACTATCATCTCCAGGCTTTCCAAGTGACATGGAGGGAAAGGGAGGCTGGGGGGAGGCAGTGGGACCAGGGAAAGGTGGTGGGAAGGGAGGACGGACATGCATCCAGCAGATGCCTGGCACCAAATGGCACGAAGCAACTGCAGCAGGAGTGGAGCTGGGCTGCTGGGATGTGACTTTGGAAGAGAAAGGGAACGTGCCCAGCAGAAGGGGACAGCCTGAAAGCAAGCACCGGCTCAGGATAAATGTGTGGGGTCGGGGGTGTGTGTGTGTGGGGGTGTGTGTGTGTGTGTGTGTGTTTGGCTCGTATGGGTTTGTGGTTGCAGGGAGGAATGCGAGCAATTTCTTGGCACTCTTTCCCCCCCGGATATTAGCATTATAAAGGGAGTCGCTGGGAAGCAATAGTTCAGCTATGCTGGTGTTGGCTCCATTCACCATTTCCAGGGGGGCTCGGGTCCGCTCTGTCCTTTTCCAGTTCCTATAGTCTAAGGGTGATTTGATTGCTCTGCACTTGTCCCGTACAAAGCTCCCCAAAGCAGCTGAGGAGGACGGCTGGCAGGAGCAGGCAGGATAACATCCCCATTCAGCCCTGCAAAACCTTCTGCTCACCCTTTCTCTGCAGGAGCCCTGCAACCTGAAGCCTGCAGAAAAGGGTCTCTTGGCAAGGACAAAACAACAGATTGATGCTTTCTTTCCTTTCCTGACAGATACCAAGGGATCCCGAATGGGTCCTTGTGTCTCTTCTGGCTCTAGTTCACATTAGGTATTTAAGCCTAATGAGCCTGTGATGGTATCCAGGGCACTCGGGGATGGACAGAGAATCTAAACCCCAAGAACAGGTATTTTTTAAGGCATAAATGTGGATGGAGTCCAGGGGGATATCTCCCCCTGTGGAAAGTTTGGGGTCTGTGTGTGGGGGTGTGTTTTTGGGGGGGAAAAAACAAACAAACAAACAAAAAAACCAAAAACCTTCTGTGCTTCCTTTCACAGCAAGTTGCAAAACTTTATTATTTGTAAAGAAATGTCCGTCTGTCCTGGGAAAAGGAGTTTCACTGTCATTACAGCAGATTCACCCGAGCGCTCCAGGGCTCCAGTGATGCTGGGCGCAAATTGATGCCCTCAGTCTTTGTTAGCGGCACCTTGGAAAAGACTTCTCCTCCCTCCCATCAGTCAGAGAAATGACAGCTGCTCTGGGAAATCACACTGCAATCAAAACGGAGTTGGAAGAAACGTTGTTCATGATCTCCCCCTCCTCAGGGACATCGCTTCCAATCCAGATTAGATTAAATTCAACCAAAAAACCGGCCAGATTGCGCAGTTGTAAAGCGGCCAAGAATTAATGAGGTTTCACGATCCTAGGTCCCCGCTGCAATCTCTTTTACGTTCCTCTGGCTGCCCACACACGTTGAACAATGGATGTGCCCCGTTTCAGGGACCGTCGGGAGATGAGTGAAGGTTTATAAACTGAAAATCGCCCCTCGGGCAGTTGGAAAGGCGTTTTGTCCTCACCAGGAAAGACTGCCGTAGCAGAAATGGAAGCTGGCAGCGAGGGCAGAGATGGAGCATCTACGTCCCTCTCCAAGCCTTGGCCAGTGGGAGAAGCGTTTTTAAGCATTTAATTAATTGCTTAAAAGCTGGCGTGTCATTTTTTGCATTTAGCGTTAACTCAGAAGCGTGGAGAACCTCAATCGTAAAGAGCCACATGGAAGTTGCATTTCCACAGACAAAAACCCAGGGTTTAAAAGAAAGGCTTTGAAAGCAGAGCTTGCTGAGAGGTGGCACGGTAGCTCTAGGACTTGCTCGGGCATAGGGAAGGACAAGGATGACAGACCTTACCTCCTCATCTGCCCAGCAAGCCCACAGCCCTCACTGGGTGCACAGAGGTTGGGACAACAGGGAAATGAAACGGCAACCGGCATCGCCACGTTGGCTTCGCTGGGCTGCCGGTTCTGGCTCCTCCACCATGGGAAGCTGCTCTCCAGCCCTCTCCTCTGGCTCTTATAAGGTCTAAATGCTTCCAGGTACGAGTGACCCCCCCTTCGTCAGCAGTGTGCTCCGGTCCTGGGGCTGGACCAAGAACTCTCCGTCTGGGGGTTTTTTGGATGATTTGTGGCAGGTTCGATGGGCAGGTCAGGTTTTGCTGCAGACAGCTGGCAAGAATTGTGCGTGCCGATGCGTGAGCTCCGGGGGAACGCGCGTTGCTGCAAATGATTGCCAGGAGCAGCGTTTCCCCCCACCCCCCAACCAGACCTCGGTTTAGGCAAATGTCCCACTCTGCGTCTGCCGCGGCCGCTCCAGATGATGGCTTCCAGCCTGGCCACCAGAAGCCACCTTAGCTCAGGCCTCCATCAGCCACACCAGACCGGAGCAAGACTGTGCAGAAGGGCTCTCTGCAGCCCCTGCGCTGGGCACAACCCCTGGGGGGGGGCTGGCCAGCATCTTGGGGGTCACGTCCCCCACCCTGCGCAGCTCCTGCTCCTCCAAGGCACGTGCTGCATCAAGGTACACCTTCAGGTGTAGCCACAGGGCGACCACAGCTTCTCCTCCCTCAGGCCAGAAAGTTTTGGAGCCATGTTGCCCTGGGGTGAAGGGAAACACCCCTGATTTTCTGGCTAGCTTCCTTCTTGGCTGCAAGCGGTGCTTCACCCACGTTCTACCTAAACCAGCGCAGGAAGAGCACCCAGCTTTGCACCAACACACCTTTAATCCCTTGGAGCTGCCATTCCTGTTCCTTGTTTGCTTCATAAACTTGGCTGGAGCCTTACTTCCCTTCGGCACGCTCCCCGGCTTTGTTTCCAGCCCTGCGTGGAGGAGAGGAGCTGCAGAGCTGTAGCACGGGCTGTCCAAGCCCCACGGCCCTGAAGGTATGGTTGCAACAGGTAGGTGAGAGGCTGCGAGTGGAGTTGCAAGAGCCGAGCAATGCACGGGGCAACGCTACTGGGAGAGGAGCTGGCACATCCTTCCCCAGCAGCAGGAGCAGCCCAGGAGCTCTCTGTCCTCCATGCGGGGCAGGGATGGAGAAAGAGGTGACTTTGAGCTGGTGCAGGCTGCACCACAGCCATCCCTGCAGCACCTCCTGCTAAATCCTCACCCGCCTTCCGCAGATCCACAGCCGTGCACCTGCTCCCCATGGGTGGAAAGCGATCACGGCTGAAATGGCCGGGAATAAAACGAAGGTGGTGCAAATGAGAGCAGGCTGCGGCCACCAGGAGGGTTAGGCTCTGGGGGGACGCTGGAAGCACTTGGGGTGATCAATGAGCCTACAGGTACGAGCAGAGGATGCAGCCTCTGGCAAAGAGGTGTCAGAGAAGATGTACAAGATGTCAGGTCTTTCGCCCTCGTGTCGCATAATAAACATGTTGTCCTCTTTGCAGGACACCCCCGTTTCCTGGAGGCAGGAGAAAGCGGTGGACGCAGGACAGCGGCCCCTGCGAGGTCACCGCTCCTTGTTTGCACGCTCAGACGTCCCAGCCCTCCCTCCACAGGCAGGAGAAGGGGCACAGCAGCACCCGAGATGCTGTAAGGCACCTGCAGGGTTGGGATGGGAGCCCTGGAGGAACGGGGCTCATTCTGGAGCAGGAATAAGCAGCCACAGGGTGTGGTCCAGGTTGGAATAACTGGATCCCTCCACTAGTCAACACTGCGCACCGGGCGAGGAGGGTGTGAACGGCGATCACTCCTCTAAGAGGCTTAGAGCGGCTTCGGAAAAGCCTGTCGGGTGCGTGAGCCCTTGCCCCATCATAAGGCACGGTGCTGTCCTTCGGGGATGCGCTGTGCACGCTGGGCCCTTCCCAGCCCCTGCCTGAGGGATGAGTTTGGGATGGCTGAAGGGACACAGCAGAACCGTGCCACCTTTCTGACTTACAAAGGTCCAAAAGAGGGGATTAAGCAAATAGGCTTTGTGCACAGCAGCCCCCTGTCATTACTTATGTCAAATTAGGACTGCTCCTGACATCTTTCCCTGTATTTTGCAAAACAGGTTGAGTTTCTTGGGCCTGACGTCTTTCGAAAGACCAAGAGAGCGCGAGTGACGTGCTGGAGGTTTGCAGCAGCCAGAGACGTCGGACGTGGAGAGGGCGATCTCAGCCACGGCGTGCGGCGGCTCGGTCCAGCCACCCTGATGGAGACTTGCGCTGCACGACCATCGCTGTCAGCATCCTCTGCCATGGAAAGGCTGACTATAGCTTTGCTGGCAGACCAGAGCTTTGCTGATTTCTGAAAGTGGCCAAAAACATGGCAAGTTCAGTTTCCCTGGGCCACACTCCCCCCCCCCCCCCCCCCAAAAAAAAAAAAAAAAAAAAAAAAAAAAAAATATAAACAAAAAAAAAAAGAGTAAAAATCTGTATTTTGATACACTCAAGAAATGATATACCAGGCTTGTCTAAGAAAGAGCAAGTAGTTTTATGGATAGTGACGTGAATGTTAATAGTGAATGAGTTAGAAAGTCCAGCGAAGCGTGACGCTAATCAGGAAAGGTGATTGCATCTGCGCTTTAAAGGATGTGATTAACCCCGCATCACCCGAATCTGCTGCTCCGCAGTGGCTGGCGCACAGGGGCTGCAGCGGGAGGAAGGCTGCTCCTCGCTAAGGGGACGCCGTGAGTTTGACAGCGCTGGTGAGTGCCTCCTGAGACCGTTTCGCAAAACCCTGGAACTAATGAAAATGCCACTCGAGCAAGATGCGGTATTTAGGGATGTAAAATACGGAGCTGAATTGCTTTTTCGGGACTGAGCGAAGGCGAAGAGTCTGAAAAGTGAGTGGTCCGCAGCTGGTGCGGGCACCTGAAAGCCCATCATGACCTTTTCCAGGTCTGGAAGGGACGTCTCATTCTCTTCTGCCCAAGGAGGGTCACAGCTTCTTTTGGGGGCTGGACAAATCCACCAGGAGACATGGATCTGTGGTCCAGCCTGTCCCAGAGGTGCTGGACTCAAGGGCTGAGATCCTGGATAGTGACCAGCGACCCCGACGAGCAAAAGTCCTGTCCTCTGCCGTTAGGTTTGGTGGGGTAATGTGCTTCAAAGTAAGTATCTATATAAATATACATCCACAGGTTTAAAGATATATAATATGCATATATATAAAAATGTATTTATATAACAAATAACAGTTTATATAAGTTTTAATGAGCATATTCTAAAAGCCCATGAGGTCTCACCATACTAATTACAAAACTTTCCTTCCCTGCTATCCATGCTCCTCCTGTTGATTCTGAGTAAGTCGGACTCGACTATTTTTATGCAGTCTGAAGCAAATAAATAAAATAACAGGGAAGTGAAACATGCCATTAATCTGTAGGCAAACTGGCAACCTCCCGACTCTGCAAATGATTTACTGGAGTCTTCACTGAAGTCTGCACGGGTGAGTTACGGACAGCAAAACTGGGAACCGCATGCGGTGTTGAAAAGGAGAATAAGGATAGAGCCTTTTTTTTTAGCCATTTTCCTATCAGATTTATGCTTTTCTGAAGTTTTACAATGCTTGGACATAACTCCTGATATATTTTTAAAATGGTGTTTTCATCCCAAATCAAGATTGCGTTGTAAAAACGTCCGTGACAAGCTATCTCATGACAGCTGCTGCAGCACCCACGTTAGTTTTGCCACTGCCGCAGCACTCGGTTATCCGGCTGGGCTGGGCGGGGAGGGACACGGGCTTTTTGCATCACTGCTGAGGTCCTACCTGAAGTTTTTCCACTTTCTGAAAAGCTGAGATATGGAAAAAGAGCCATCTGCTTCTACTCAGGCAGAACCATCTGCGGGGAACCAAACGATTTAGCTTAGGTTTTTAATTCTTTTAAGTAAATAATGGATCTACACGACACCTCCTTCCTGCTCAGCTGTGGCTTTCGCGAGGCACGAAGATGAAGCCATCAAGAAAAAACGAAGAGTTTGTCCTATTGGTGTTTATCTGCCACCTCCCAGAGAAGAAAAAAAGGGATCTGGACCCAAATCAAAAGGGTTGGTGGAGTTGGGTCCAAATGGGCCTGATGCCTCGACCAGACCGTGGCTCCACGGGAAGGTCCTTGAGCTTGGGCTGACGTTGTGCCTCTGGAGCCCATGGGGGAGATGGAGAAAAGCAGCTGGACCTGCTCAGGGACAACATCTTGGGCTCCAAGAAGATGTTGGTGGTACCTTAAAGCTGTGTGTCGAGCTGAGTTTCCCAGGGCTGCAAGCTGAATTTCTCATGGCTCCCCTTCAAAAATGTTAGCGTCCATCAGTGGTATCGCAGCCCGATTCAGGAGGACCCTTGCCAGTTCCTTCCACCAGGATGAAAGCCAGCAGGCAGGGTCCCTCCATGCTGGCTGGACGCCTCGCTGGAGGGAACCTTGCTGAGAAACCATCAGCCTCATCCTGCGATTCCCCCTGCCCTTGCACGGGGTCAGGAATCACAACAAACCGGGGTTTCGGGAGCCCCAGCATCCGAGGAGGAGGAGGCTGCTCCCCGCTCCCCCAGCGTCCAGCTCCCGCCCTTACGGCACCGGCTTCACCGCCCAAGTGTGAGACCCGTCCTTGTAGCGTTAAAGCCCGTGATCAAAGCGGTGTCTGTGCTTTCCTGTTTGTCCCAGCTCCTGAGGAGTGCCAGAGCTGCTGGGACCAGATAGGAGCAGGGAACGTGCTCTGGGGGAGGTGAAAGCCTTTTGAACTGAGGACGGCATGGCATGAAAAGCTCGTCTGTGTTTCCCCAGCCCTCCCACCTCCTGCAAATCCTTTGGGGTGGGAAACCGCCCTCAACCCAAAAGCTTTGCTGTACGAAAGAAGTCGAGGAGCAACAGTTGGGTGCTCAGAGCTCCGTGTCAGCGTAACCTTGGTTCTTCTTAAAGCCCAGGGAGAAATACCTCCTAGCAAAGCAGTAGCGCTGGTTCTGTCGGTTCAGCTCGGTTTGCACGGGGGTGTTTGGGGTACGGCTGCCTCGAGTTAGTTTATGATTTTTAAGGCTGTGTTTCCGTGCCGGCCGAAACCTTGGAGGAGATATGGCGGCATCGTGCACCCCGACGCGGCTACAGCCAGCCTCTCTGTCCTGCTGTCTGTCCCTGCAGTGCCCTCTGAGCTCTGGAGCGTGGTACGGGCTGAACCATCCCTTGCTACCTGGGAGAAAGCTTCTGGATCCAGGTTACTCTGTTTCCAGGCTTTTCACTACCGATTCGCATTTGCCCGGCCAGGCAGAGCCAAATCCAGCCCTGCCAGCCCCAGGGAGCTTCAGCCAGGGGTGAGTTTGGTCCAAGACGTTTCTATCACAAAGCTGTCAAAGCCAATCTCCTCTGATCGGACTGCCTCGAAATCCCAGCGGAGGCAATTCATCACCTGCTGGATGCTGGATATATCAGCAAATAAATGTCAGAGGCAGGAAAGCCTGGCTGGAGATGAGAAATCTTGTCCTGTGATGAGAGGTTACGAACCTTTCTTATCTTATCTGGTTGGGTTTCATAACGAGAAGCCTGACGTGGCGATGGGGCTCACGCCGAGCAGCCTGTCCCCGAGCCCCCGCCGGGTGCGGGGGTACCTGGGGGTGGCAGATGGACCTGGGGGTGCTGCAGGGGTACGGC
The DNA here is from genome assembly GCA_013400195.1 of Aramus guarauna. Classification (NCBI taxonomy): domain Eukaryota; kingdom Metazoa; phylum Chordata; class Aves; order Gruiformes; family Aramidae; genus Aramus; species Aramus guarauna. The sequence goes on along the minus strand of VXBL01005398.1, from coordinate 366,022 downwards.
CAGCCCTGACCCACCCCCCCCACACATTTACGGTGTCTCTTCCAGGATCAAAGACGTGATCTTTGGGTCCGCAGGGCTGGCTGCTGGCACAGCAAAGTGTTTTCTCGTGCCCTGGGATGGGGGGGCGGGTTGAAGGACGAGGCGGGGAAGGAATATGCCAGCATTAAAGCCATGGTGGATTTAACAGCAGATACTTTATCTGCTGCCAACACGCAAACGAACGCCTGTGGGAACGTGCCAGCCCTGGCCAAGGTCTTTCCTACAGAGCTCTTGCCCGTGTGCGAGAGCTGGTGGCTGCCGCTTCGGGGTGCGGCGATGGGATACCCCGGCATGAGACCCAGCCGTGCAGCATCTTCATTCCCTTCACCTCCTGCTCGTGTTGCCCTTAACGGTGGTACCTCCGCTTGCCAGAGCCCCAGGACACCTCTGAAGGCCACCTGCGACCACAGCTCATACGGTTCATCTCCACGCCATGCAAGACCCCGCCACCTCCACCCCGTCCCACCTCTCTGGAAACGGGGTGATTTTTGTTTTCCTATTTGCCTACGGTAGCGGCTACGCATCTGCTGAGTGAGCTAACGCAGGGGGGTGAACCCATTCCACCAAGCTCCCGTGGGAAATCGGTGGCAGAAGCAGGACTGGCCATCCCGTCCCGTGACTCCCATCCCCGCGCCGGCATTGCGGCAGCGAGGAGGAAATGCTGGGGCTTAAGTGATTTAGCTTGGGGAGTGGGTGAAATCTACTTATATGGGCTAATTGATAGTGAATGATTCCTTAATTAGAAATTATAGGATTGCCTCCTAACTAACGAGGAGAACAGGACCAAAGAATTGAGGAGCTGAGGGGGATTTTTCGTGGCTGCTGTTGATTTTCCTTTGGAGATGCTCTTGCCAATTAACTTTTCATGACATAAATTTGTTTGCCTTAAATTATCCAGTTAGAAGCATTTTCCGATACATTATTTACGGCCTGAAAATAAATATTGGATGCTCAGGCCGTGCTTTGTGAAAGCTCAGAGCAGCTTGCCTTCTCACTCAATTATTGATCGTGCTTTCCGCCGCATTGGAGACGCTCCCACACGCACAGGGGAAAATCCCGGCTTGTTTACTCGCTCATTCTATTTCTCAAAGTCTCTAAAACCTCATCCAGCGACGGATTTGGGATGCTTGTCACAGCAGAGAATTTATTTCCGACGCTAAGGCCCCACCAGGGAGCTGCCAGCCCCTTCTGACCGCCGGCACTGAAGATGGGCTTGACGTATTTCTGTTAAAAGGGGAAATGCCCGTGATGGCCCGACGCATTGCCGTCACCACCGGGAAAGGTGAGTCTTGCACGTTTGCCAGCTGGATAAGCACAGAACAACTACCAAAGCCTGGCTTCTTCAGCGGCCAAGACCGACTGCACGGTCTGATGGATGCTTTTCTCACGTTAGGGACTTCCACGTCTCTCTCGCGATGTGGGCTTTCTGGCGTTTAATAAGGTACGAGCATCTCATGCAATTTTTTTTCCTTGCTGAGACATCTGCAGGTTTTTTTTTCTTCTCGACGCAGATGTTATTCGACATAAAATTTTGCCAGGACGTATTTTTATCCTTGGAATTGCCATGCTTATGTCAGATTTGATTGCAATTAGCCCTGAAGGCTCCTTAGGGAGGAGAGCAGCCTGCCAGCCAGCGTGGTGGCTTGGACCTCGTCTCCTGCAAGCAGCAGGAGAGAGGAGCGGTGAAAGCTCGTAGCGGTTGAATAGCTACGAGTTACGAGAGCCAGGGGGAGGAATTGCGTAAACTTCACCTTTGGAAGATTGCAAATAGGTTCCGGGGGGGATGTTTGAGGGATGCGGGGCCCCAGGCAGGCTCTCAGCCCCCCGCGAGACGCCAGCGCCCAAGAAGCGCTCGCCCTTGGCTTCGCGTCAGGAGACCTGCCAAAAATTTGCCGGTGGAAAACCGGTTAGCCCGGCTGTCTTGCTTTGCAGCCGGAGTCTCGACAGAAACGGCATGTCCACGGGGAAGGTTCCCGCACCCCGCGAAACCTTGCGACCCAAAGAAAGCTGCGCTGACGGATGCTTTTTCGGGCAATGGCAGCCCCAGCATCACCCAAGATGGGGCTGAGCGTCGCCAGAGGCGAAAAGAGCGCGGGACCCGTTTCAGAAGTGTGGCCCAGGGGAATTCCCTTTGCAGCCCTGCTCCTTCCCGCACGGCGAATTGGAGCCACAGAGCTTGAAAACCACGCGGACCCCCGGCCCTAATTAACATTGCAAACAAGCTGGCAACGGGACGCCTCCAGCTCCGGGCCCGACCGTCCGCAGCTCCGCAAAGCCTTCTTCGTGCTGAGGCCGGCGGTCAAATCCAGCAGGAATTTCACTGTTGACGTCAAAGAAACCCATGTTTTGCCCCAAAACCCTGCTTCTCCCATCAGCTGCTCGCCTGCGGCGCCGGCCCCGGCGCGGACCACGGCACGAGCAGACCGCACGAACCCCGCGTCTGGCGTCCGCCAGGACATAACCAGCTCGCTCGAGGCTGCCTCCGTCTGCTTAAACACCCTCCAGCTCCAATTTTTCCTCTTTTTAAGTGGGAATAATGCCGTTCACGCTGGCGGCGATTCCGGTAAATGATGCTAAGGAGGAGGAAGCTCGGCTTTTGGGCCGGCATTGCCCGATTGCCGCCGTTATTGCGGTGAAGGGGACGGTTTCTTGACATCCGTGCAAATAATCGCATGGCACCGGGAACTAAATGAGAGCCCAGCGCTTGCCAGCTGGAAAAGAAGAGAACTGGGTATTTCTTTGCCCTAGAAAAGGAGTGCGAATAATGGACTTATAAAAGAGGGAGCGTGAAAGAAAAAAATGTAGACCCGAGTGCTTTCCGTTCTCCTTTACATGCTTCTAAGAAAGCAATTCAGGCTCGGCGCACGCATTTATTAAACAGAAAAAAAATTCTTGTGACTTCGTTTCTTTCCAGGGCAGTCGAGCAAACTGCTCGATACGCCGTGACCTTGAAACATAATGAAGCATTGAAAAGCAAATCCGGCGGTACAGAAAGGAAGTGTGTTTCACCACGCAAGAGGAGGTATTGAGGTCCGAGCAAGAAACAGCCAAGCGGTTATCTCTGCCGGCTTAAATCTCATCCAGGCAGCCCTTTTTTTACAAGACTCCCTTTGTTAAGGGAGCCACAAACGGCGCAACGTGCGGAGGGCTCCGCAGAAGAGTACCTGGCATCGTGACGCGCGTCTGATATTTAACATCGTTTTATAACGATAGAATGGGCTCGTGAGGCTCTTTGCCCTTGCCAGCGTGTAATAACCCCCGGGACGAGCCCCCGCACGCCTGGTAGCGGTCATCGTCGCAAACCGCGACGGCGTCCTTGGGTGCTGCTCCAGGGAGGGGAGGGCAGAGGAGACGCCTCGTGCGAGCAGGAGGAGGGTCTGCCCGTGGTTATGGATTTAAAATCCAGCCAGGGTGCCGGGTGCTAACGAAGGAGCTCCGAGCTGGCCCGTTGCACATCAGCGTCGCGCCATCGCCGCCCCTTTCCCGGCAACAAATGTCCCCAGTTTTGTCTCAGAGCCGGTTTTGGGTAGGTGGGGTGAGAGAGCTGTGGGGCGGCAAAGGAGCCCAGAAGGGGAAGATGGGGGAAAGGGACGGTGGGTGCGCAGGAGGTGCTGGGCGGAGAGTGCTGGGGTGAGGGGGTCACCAGGGACGTTTCTTCAAACATAGAGTACCCAGAGTTAAGGTCGAAGGATTGCAAGTCTGCAGGTATCCGGTATTGCAGAGTCCTGGGTGCCCTCTGGGTCCTGGCCGTGCTCGGCATCGCCAGGATGGGACCCCACGGAGCCACGCCTGGCTCACGCGCGGGGCTTGTGCACGTCAGAGGGGGAGCAAAATCAAGACCCTGCTCCTGCCTGATGGTTAAATATCCCTCAACGCTCCGAAGAAGGAAAGAAGGGTGAGACGCCTCAAATCCCGTGGGAAACTTTCCTAATTCTTATTGAAGTTTAGGAAGGGAAAGCTTTGCAGCCCTTTGGCCCCCACGTGAGCTCCTGGGGGTCCGGGTGACTGCAGGGGCACCCCTTTGGAGACAGCTTTGCTGAGGAAGCTCAGGAGGTCCATCACCCCGGCCAGAAAACACGGCAGGCGGGCAGAGGACGTGATAGCTGGAGCAGCTCTTCAGGCGACGCAGACTTCAAGCTCTCTCTGACCCGGGTTGTAACACGCTTAGGATGGATGCAAGTCGAAAATCAGCGGGAGAAACGCAGCCCCGTCTGGCCCAACGCTCTGGAGGAAAGCCAAGGGGACGGCACGAGTTGTGCAGGGGCTGGCAGAGGCCATGGGGAAGGGGTCTGGCATCGCTGGCTTGAACGGGATGCTGAGAGGAGTTTGTGGGAGAGAGTACCTGTCACATTAATTACTAATTAGTAGAGTCACTGTCTGCACAACCCTTACATCCACGAGATCATCCGGGAGATGCTACACAGACGACTGGCATCTCAAGGTGGGCCGGCAGTCATCGAAAATGCCCTGAATTACGGGCACGCTGGAAAAGTTTATGCCCCGGCTGTGCTAAATGGGTAAAATGAGGATGATGTGTCCCCCCGGACAGAGCGGCCGTGGAAACGCAATCCCACAGGCTCCAGCCTGAGCAAAACCACCCAGGAGAAAACGCTCATTGCCAGGGTCTGGATGGGGTTTGGTAGATGGGACTCGGAGACTGCAGGCAGGAAAAGGAGGATGAGAAGAAGGGATGTCCCTCCTGCCTATGGGCAGCATCCATGGACTATACGGACAGGGGGAAAGCGCTGTGCCGGTTGCGCCGGTGTTGGCTTTGGGAAGATAACGTCGCCATAAATCATCATCGCACGTCCTCTGCCGGCCGCTGTGACGCTGCTGATGGGCCACGTGCTCCGGCAGGTCTTGCTCCAGCCCTCCTCACCGCGTGACGGATGGCTCTCGGCTCCGCTGGGTTCCTAGGCTAATTCCTCACTCCTGTTTTCCTGTGCCTCTAAAGACCTGGGAATTATTATTATATTTTTTTCCCCCCCTTTATCTTTTGAGTCCTGAGCTCTCTGGGGGTATGGTGGGGAGACCTGGCACCTCCTGCTGCTTGCTTCAAGGCGGGAAGGACCTGCTTTTCCGACAGATCATCACCTTAAGTGGGGCTAATGATGTGAAACAGCTGCTCCGAACACAAGCCGGTGCAATCGTCAATTCAATTAACCACATTGATTAACGCAGGAGCCCGGCAAACGTCATAAACGAGGCTGCCCGTCACTGAACGCGGGGAATTACCGCGTCTTACACAATTAAAACGGGGAAACCGTCCTCTGTTTTATCACGGTGCTGCCTGGAAGGTGGAAAGGGTCCGGCAGCGATTTGATGGAAGGAAATAAATGACGGGCATCACTCCCAGCACCCTTAAATGGCTCTTGCTGCCCGTGTCTTTGCCCCGGAGAAAATCTTGAGACGTACGGGGAGTCAGCAGCCAAAACTGGTGGAGAAAAGGCTGCGTTGAGCCTCCGAGGGACACGGAAAGGCAGCCCAGGAGGACATGGTGCCCAAGACCAAAGCTGTAAAACCCCTTTCTGCTCCTCTAACTCCCTCCTGCAAGCTCTGGGCCTCATCCAGACTCACAGAAATGCGCTGGAACCTCTTCACCCACCGCGACAATCTTTGCAAATCCTGTAATCCAGCTGGATCACCGGGGGCAGAGGGTGCTGGTGGGACCCCGTCTCTCGTCTCTCCCCCCCCGTTTCCCGGCCGGCGGCGATGCCTCGATAGATAATCGTGCCCTTTCGCGTGCCTCCGCTGCTGGGCAGCGATACTTGTCCGTCTACAAAGCCGTCATAAACGGCAGCGATTTCCCCCTTCCCCATTAGCTTGGCGCTTTCTCCCCTAACGATGACGAAACAGACTCGTCTCGGTGGTTGGGGTTTTTTTTATCGAGCTGTCATTGAGCCTCGGCATTTTTTGCAGCTTCCGTCACGCCGTTGCCAGGAGAATCTCCGTTCGTGAACAAAAGCTGTTTTATTTTGTGCAGTCGGACTCGGGGAGGAAAAAGAAAGTCTCTACGGGAAACCGTGGCGTTAAGTCGCGGGTCTCGGCGCTTTGGTTCGGCCGGCCGGGGTGGGAGGTATGGACGGGGGGATGGCTCGGCTTGTAGCGAGAGGGTGACGAGTGCTATTGACTGCAAAGGCTTGGTTAAAAGAAAAGATTTTGGTTAAAATAGAGGGTTTTCCAGGAGCGGTGGGTAGGGGTTGCACCGTTTCAAGGGCGGAGGACGCGGCGGGGCGGAACGGCGGGCGCGGGGCTGCTGTGGGCGGAAGGATGGGAGGATGCTCTGGATTTTACCCCCGGGACCAGAGAAGGTGCAAGGCGGGTCCCGGAGCCTCTCTCACCTCGCGCCTCCGCCTCTTTGCTTTCCTGTGTTTATCCAGTCAGCCGACGTCGGGCAGCCGAAGAAATTAAAAGCTGCTCCGGAAGGCCTGTCATTTGCGTCGCGCGCTTCCTCATCAGCCTTAAAAAAAAAAACCCCAAAAACCCTAATCCCTGTTTTTAGTAGGAAGCGATCGTTACCTGGCCGGCTGCTTCCCTTACAAACGGAATACACGAGGGCTCAGCGCTCAGCGGTTTGCACGGTGGTCACGGGTGACGTGCAGCACCCTCCCCCCTCCCCATCCTGCGACTTTCCTCTCCCGTCGGTACCAGCACGGCCCCGAATTTACGAAGGGAGGGGGTACTCACCCGCTGCCAACGTGTCCGGGGATGCCGCCGCTGGGAATCGTGAGGAAAAACAGAAATAGAGGCCAAGACTCGCAAATGGAGCGCAGGAAATTGCTGCTTTCAGGCGTTGCAATGGATGGAGACCTCGCGTTACACGGGAAACAGAACGTCCAGGCTCCCGCTACAAAAAACAAATCGGGTAAACGCACGTTCGAAGCGGAGACGGGCACGGGAGGAGTGAATCTGCCCCGCTTTCGTTACAGCCCAGCGCAATCTGATTCAGAAAATGAAGCAGAAAAAGAAAATCCGTTCGGGGCGTCTGGCAGAAGGAAGACGATGCTTCGTTTGCCGGTGCCAGATGCACCCAGACTTATTTATCAGAAACTTTTGGGGGTAACTGGTCTTGAAGCGAGAAAGTTAGACATACGAACCCAATCTTGTCCGAATCCTTTATTTCCTTCGTCCCAGTCAGAAAACCCGCGTATCCCGACCGAGCAGAGTGCAAACACCTGGAAGTGCCGCCTGTGCCAGCGATGCTCCGGAGCCTGCCTCGCTCCCTGCCAAGGGATGCCAATAATTAGAGCCGACGCTTCCCGGGAAGGCAGCACGAGCTCCGCCAACCACTTCCCTAGGAGAAGATCCGTCTCGGTACGGCACAAACTAAAGAGGGACTTTGAAAACCACCGGTTTTCCTTATCCCTGTCCCTCTTCGTTAACCGTCACGGCTGTAATTAATTCGCGGCAAGGGGAAGAGCTCACCCCGGGGAGTGCGCCGGGCTCGCTGTACTAACGAAGCGTCGTTAAACGTACCTTGGCAGCCACGCGCCCTTTTTCCCCGGCTCCGGAAAGCAATCTATATAGCACGATACGGGCAAAGGGATTTGCTGGACTCCTACCAAAATTGGAGGATGATGGAAAAAAAAAAAAAAACAAAAAACCCAACAACAATCCCTCCGGCGCGTAGCAACAGGCTGTAACAAAGCCGGGGCTGCAGCGGGAGCTCGGACGCTCCCACCGAGGGCCGGGATTTTATTAGATTCCCTTTGGGAAGTGGATTTTATTAGGCTTAGATATGGGAACACTCCTGTCTGCAGGGTTTCGGGAGCTCAGCGTTAGCGGCTGAGCCACCGCGTCACCCACACCGTCAGAGCATCCTCCCGCATCTTCGGCCCCGGGGTTTGGTGCTCAGCAGACCCGGGGCTCGTTTGCAGGGCAGCTCGGTTCAGTATTTTCCCCTAAACCAAGCCGCTCGCTGCGATTTCAAAGGCAGCACCAAGAGCAAAGATGATTCCTTCTCTTTCCGAAAGAGCCAGACGCGCTCGCGGATCTGAGTCACGGGTATGGCATCCCGGACCGGCCCTTCTCCTCAGCGCCCGTTGGGCGAACGGAGACAATCACCATTCGGTTTTGTCCGAGCGCTGGAGAAACCACCCCAGGCGAAGGGGCAGAGAAAGTCTCCGAAGGAACTTTAACACGGAATTCCTGCACGATTCATTCCCAGCACCCTAGAAAAGCCTGAACTCGTTAGGACCATCCTGTCCGGGTCTAATTGCACACCGGTATCGCTTCCTGGCAGGGGAAACAGGAGTGGCACGCATCCAAAGGTGGGACGGCTCTGCCGCCGTGCCCGGCTCGCTCCCGGCTGGCTCCCGGCTGGCTCCCGGCTGGCTCCGGTCGCTGGGGAATGGCGGGGACGCGGCAGCAGAAGGCAGCTGCAGGCAGGAGAGGGGTAGGGGCAGGACCCCCCGGGGAAGGATGCCGGGGGAGCATCTTCTTCCGTACCCGCGGATTGTGGTGCCTGCGACGTACAGCACCCACCCCGCGACCGAATACCCCGCGACCTCTTACGGCTCCGAGCTTGCTCTGGGAGTTGGAAAAGGCTTGTTGCGAATTGGGGTGGGGGGGACACACGAGATGCCGAGGGGGTGCTCGTCCCTCCGGGCTTGGCCTCGGCCGGACCTTCCCCATCAGCAACGCGCTTCAACGCGCACCCTCGGCACCCGGAAAGCAGCTCCCGGCCGGGCCAGCGGTCGTCGTCGTCGCGCGTGAATTGCCGGTTTTTGGTTAAGCCAAGAGTTTGGGGTTTAAGCTCGGTTTTACCTCCTGGAGACGCGGGTTTAACCGCAGAGGCATCCCACGGGGCTGGCTGAGCCGAACCCCCAGGCGCACGTACCCCTCCTCCAGCCCGGCCGCCAGCTCGGCGGAAAAGGCACTTTTGTCCCCAAAGCGTCGAGGCATCGGGCTGGGACGATGCCGAAATCTCCCCTCCCCCCCCGCCCCCCTTTATTTTATTCATTTTTTAATTTTTTAAATTTTATCT
>VXBL01005398.1:333786-348974 GCA_013400195.1 Aramus guarauna | reverse complement strand
CTTTTTTTTTTTTTTTTTTTTTTTTTTCTTGTTTTTTTGTTACCGATCCAGCTTCCGGAAAATGGCAGAACTAGCAGAAGGGAGGGAAACAAAACAAGCCTTTGCCCAGCCAGAAAAACCCTCCTCACCTCCGTGGCATTTCCTTGCTTTCTTTCCCCCGGGCCGGGCCGGGCTCCCTCCCCGGCCCCTTTGCATCCTGCCCGCGGCCCTGCGGACCCCCCTCGGATGAGCCCTGTGCCGCCGTGGGGTTGCTCTCCGCCGGCACCAGCGCCGTTTCCCAAGCCGGCAGCGCGCGTGCAAACCGAGCCTTGGAAACTGCTCTTCTCTCTCCCCCAAGCACCCTGCCTCCCGTCCCAAACCCCTCCATGCTTTTTTTTTGGTTAACCCCCTTCCTCACAAACCCCATCGTTAGCGTGTTTTTTCCTGCGCATCTGACCGCCCCTTTGGTGCAGACCGAGCTATTAAAGTGCGTGAGAAAGCGCGGGGAATAGTTCCCGATGCACGTGGCCGTGGAGCAGCAACCCATCCCTGCAATTCATAAGGCTTGGAGTTGGAGGAGGAAAAAAGGAAAAAAAAAAAAAAGAGATGTGCAGGCGCATCCCGTGAAAAAGGAGGAGGAGATGTGGGGGTGCATCCCACAAAAGGAGGAGGAGATGTGGGGGTGCATCCCGTGAAAAAGGAGGAAGAGATGTGGGGGTGCATCCTGCACCTCGTCTCCCCGAGTGCTGGCTCCTCCTTACCTATGGGTGCTGTTGGCGGCAGATTTATTGGAGGATAAGTAAATCAATCCATCGCATGTATTTATTTATCCGTACAAGCGGTACCTCTGGAGGCATTCATCCCGCGTTTCCTCGGACGGAGGAGGACAAGTAGGTTTTTTTTGGGAAAGAGGGTAAAAGCACGGGATCCCCAGCGATGCGGTGGGCTGGTTTTTTGGGGGTAGTTTTTTGTTTTGTTGTCGTTTTGTTTTTTTTTAATACCAGCTTCCCAGGACGTGGCTCCTTTCTAGCCCTTACAGCAACCGTCCTTGTCGGGGAGCAAACCGGCAGCGCCCGCAAAGCAAGCCTTGCTTTTGGAATTCGGGAGCGTTTGGCTTGCTTATCTCCGGGCAAGGGCCGCGGACAAAGTTATTTACTGTCCCCGGAAGATGGCAATTACCTCGGCAAAACAGATAGCCCGTGCTGCCGGCGCTGGCCTTGGCCACCTTATCGTCCTGGGAGGTACGGGCAGCGTTGCTCGCTTCCCGGAGGCGATCGCGTCTGCTTTGGGCTGGACCGAGGGAAAGATGCTCCGGGTACGGGACAGCAGGGTGGTGGGTCTCGATCCCGTGCGTCCATCCGCTTACAGCCTTGCCTCGGTCTTCTCCAGCTCCGCTGGGCACGCTGGAGGTGAAAAATTAATGAAGGGTTTGGGGGGTTTGTGGGTGTTTTGGATTTTTTGGGGAATTTTTTTTTTTTTTTTTAAGCTGCTTGGAGTCGGCAAACGCTGCTGAGAAACAGCTTGGTGCCAGCACTAAGCGCTTCCGAGTAATTTTTCCCGTCTCTCCTGCTGCTCCCGAGGTGTGGCCGGTGCTCCCTGGAGAGAACTGGAGCCGCTCTGGAGCGGCGCGCCTGAAAGTTAATCGCCGCCGAAAAAAAAAAAAAAAAAAAAATTGCTTTAATTAACTCAATTAGCCAGACGGTCCATCTGGACTCTCGCAGCGCCCGGTGAGATCCCGTGAAACAAGGTCACAGCTCCACCCCGGCAGCGGGGGGGGGACAGGGGGGACGGATGGGACAGGCACGGACTTGTTCGGCTCCCCGGGGGACGTGCCGTGGTCTCCAGCGCATCCCGCTCGGGGACCCGCGGGGAACGGGAGGTGTTCTTCCAGGAGGTGCGTCAAAAAACCTGCGCGTTGATGTTAAGCGTGGATGCCAAGTGCTTTTGGGTGAGCAGGGCTTGCTTTATTTTAATTTTTTTTTTTAATTTTTTTATTTTATTTTTTTTGTTGTTGGTCTTTTACCTGATTTTTAGCACCTTGCCCTGCAGCAGGTCGGTCCTGCGGCTTCTCGGAGATGCGACTGGTCAGAGCAGCTGGTGCCTCTCCAGCTCCTGCTCCGCCTATTAATAGGAACTATTAAAATATTCACCAAATCCAGGATGCGGGGCATGACCGGACATGGAAACAGCGAGCAAAAAAAGCTTTAGCCCAGCACACCGTTTGAGCAGAGGAATGCAGGGCCCTGCAGCGGGGATTTGGGGCGGGCGAGCGTTTAACCCCCTCTCTGCGATTGCCCCGCAGCGGGGGTGACCTTTCTGCCCCCCTCTTTACCTCCGCGCCCTGGCTCCTGTTTTAAACCCTCGCCTTCAAAGCATCCCGGGAGAAAAAGCCGCTTGCCCGTCCTGCTGCCGGTTTTCCGGCTACCCGGCCGTGATGGGAAACCCCGGCGCACGCGAGCGGAGACGCATCCTTTAGGTACCGGGGAGGGATGCGTGTCCTGAGGGGTTTGGGTACCGGCGGATAACGCTGGGGGTGGGGGGGGGAAACTGAGGCACGGAGCATCACGGTTGCTTGGGGTCACGCAGCGGTATGATCCGAACTCCCAAAAATGGGCTTTAAAATCACTTCCAAAGTGCATTTTGGGGGGGATGGGGGAAATAAATGGCTGCGTCCAGATTGCCCTGCAGTCAGGCGAGGTAAAAGGAACGAAAATATTTGCAGTTTGGCCCAGTTTGGAGGGGATGGGAAAAGCCGCATCAGCCGGTTCCCCCGCTCGCAGCGGGAAGGGGAGGCCGTTTGCTTTGGGAAAGGGCAGGTGGTTCCCGGCTTAAGGCCGCTTTAAGGCAATTGAGCTCCTGAAGGCAGAGCGGGGGGTGATTCCCTGCGGGCAGGCGGAGGCGATGCTGCCCGCGCCGCGGGATGTTTGCGCGCAGAGCATCTTCCTTTGGGCTGAGCACCCGCCGGGGGGGCGGGGGGGGTGTCCCTGCTCATCCCCGCGTCCCAAGCGGTGCGAAAGCGGAGGAGTCCGAGCATCAGCCCGACTTCTTTCTCCTTCCGAGGACGGGATATGTGGGAATCATGGGGACCGAACCGTTAACATTCCTACATCACGCTGCCAAAACTTCTCCCTCCCTTTCGCCTTTGAGTATAAAATCCTGATCCCTCTTCCCGCGCAATAAAGAACATATGAGTAATGTTAGAGAAATTTGGGATGAGGCCCAGCGAACGATCGGATATCCGGCTAAGCACCTCTCCGACTTCTGAACTAAAAGCTCCCAGACGAATAATGCGTCAGAAGAAACAGCAGATTTTCGAAGGATCACATTTGATGTTGGCGCTTCCCTTTATCTCTCTTAAAGCTTCGGTCTGCAAAACTAGGAAATGGAATTTATTTTTTTTTTATCGCCTCGGTATATTTGTTTTCTGCTGAAGTACTAACACGTTGGTAGCTGTCCCGCTGAAGCTGACGGTAGTAAGCACTAAATTTAACAAAAATAAGAATAATGCCAGCTGTCTTGTGAGTGCACATGATGTGTTTTGGTTGGTAGTCTTTACGTGTCCTCTGCGAGCTGGAAAAGTTGTTTACTGGGATCGTGCGTGGAAAAAAAAGCCGGGATTCAGTGTAAAAGTGGAGAATTGGGAGGCTGAAATGCTGGTGGATGTTGCCCTCAGTAATAATGGGCGGTGATGGATGTTTCTGTTTTGGTTTTCTTTTCTTCTTCTGGAGAGTGCCAAAAAAGTTTCCATTCCTTTCCTGTCGCTCGAGCACTTAAGTCATTCTTCTAAATATAAACCCGTCCCAGTGTGTCAGCTGTGCCTGGGATTTCACTCCTTTTATGTGTCACTTCAAGCAANTGGAAAAAAAAAATCAAAAATTTTTAATAAAAAAAAAAAAAAAAAAAAAAAGGTCCATCTGCATTGGTTTGATATTTAGGCTCTCTTTTTTTCCCATCAAGAGCAAGTCTTAATTCTGGCCCTTTGACAGCAAAGTTCTGCAGGCTGCGTGTGGGCATCTGCTGGGTGTGCCGGACAGCATCCCTCCGCTCCCGGAGAGCATCCCTCCGCTCCCGGAGAGCATCCCTCCGCTCCCGGAGACCTCTTGCTGCCTCCTCTGCTCGTCCTTGCAGAGCTGTCCCATCACCAGCACCCAGATCTGCTGCGCTTCTGGACGCGAGTGGCGTTGAGGTATGGAAGAGCTTGATCCTAGAGGGAAGAAAATCTGGGGTGTTGCTGGGAAAGATGCTGGGAAAAGGTGGTGTCGTCTAGGCGAGTCGGTGAAGATGGCTGTGGATGGTGCCCTGGCACGTTGGTCGTACCTGGAATTGTCTTCCCTAGCAGACAGCCTGCTGCTTGGAGATCCCAGCCCGTGTTTTAGGTAGGGAGCCAAAATTAAAATACACCCGTCACCGTGGTTTGTCAAAGCAGCCTTGAGCAGAGCTAGTGGTGGGATTGATGTTGCGCTCCATAGAAACCAGCCCAACATCCAGCTGACCCAAGGCATCTGCCCCTGACTATATGGGGCTTTTTAACCAGATTTCAGTCCTTACGTTCTAAAATGAGGCATTTTTCTAGAGGCAGTGGACAAGCCTTGGGCTTTTCTGTATCCCCTTGCCTAGATGTTGGCAACAACTTTTGTCTTTTTTCCTCTAATCCGGGTGCTTCTGTGTTGGCCTAAGACAACCCCGTCCCACGGCTGATAACGCTTCACCCCTAATTCAAGCCGCAATAATCCGAAATTCGGCGGCGCGGTCTGTTACCTTTAGAAATCTCCGCAGGAACGAATGGAGCACCCAGCTCTTGGGCTCGACCGGGGAGGTCTTGAGGTTCCTCAGAGCCTCGTGTCTTGGCCTCGAGCAAGGAGAGCAGGTACATCTCCTTACAGCCTCGCCTGGGGCTGACTTCTTGGAGAAGACGTAGAGGGAATAACTGGCCCTTTGGAAATATTCCCCCTGCGGTGGCTTGGAGTTGCCCGTTTTTTAGGAGACGCTCTTGCGAAGATGCGTCGCGGTGGTTTGGTGCCCGCGCGGGAGGGTGTTTTGCGCTTGCAAGGAGCGCAGGGCAGAAGGTTGTAGAAACCAACTCCACCACTACCACCGCAGCTCCGCGTTAGGCAGGGGGGAAAAAATCTTCCATGACTTTCAGGTGACTTTCAGGCCTCATTTTAATTTTACCCGTTGACTAAGGCTGCAAAGACCAACTCTGAGGTTCAACCCCGCTTCGTCCGGCAACGAGAGCCAATTTTGAGCGAAGGCGAGATTTTGCCAGATTTATATAAATGACTATTTCTGTGCCCAAGCCTCTTGCTGGAGAGAGGCGTCTTTTCCCGAAACGGCTCACCTTTTTTGTTAAGGATTGTGTCCCGGCACAGAGGAGCAGCACGTCTTTGACGTTGCACGTGGTGGAGGCTGCGGAGAAGGGACTTGGGCTCTCCTTTCACACCACGTTAATTTTGAGAGCGTCCAGACAAGGGCCTCATGTATTTATTTATTTTTTTTTTTAATTGACGTAAAACTAAACAGTTCAAAGTGCGTAACTCTGTTTGCAGATAAACCCTTCCGATAAACGCTCGGGTCTTAAAATGATGAAATCGGTTTTCTTATCAGCCGTCTGACCCACGAGCAGCTTTTAAACCTGGCGAGACCCAAACAACAAACTCTGAAATACAGGCAGATGGGGCGGGTGGTGGTATTTTGGGGTTTTCCCTTCACGGCGCTGTTGATGGTGTGGAAAATGCTTGGAGCCGCTGCTTGGATTAAATCTGGCATCCCTCACCCCCAGGTTGCGTTCCCCGTGGTTAATTTGCAGGTCGCACGAAGCCTCCGTGCAGTTTGACGGGCTTTAATTTCAGGGGTAACTAATTAAACAAGCCAGGCGTGGTGTTTGCTCTCGTGTTGCATAAACACTGGGCTGTTTTGGGTTTATCTCGAGCACCCTCCTGGCTGGCAGAGGTGGGTGCCTGCACCTGGAAAGCTAATTCCCACCGGCGGGCGAGCTCTGGTTTAAATTAAGGCAAGGACTCTGCTGCAGAAAAGCCACCTGAAATTAGCCACGTGGTCTTTTGTGCCCGCCTAATGGGGCCGGTGTTAAAAGCGCGCTCTGAATCGAAGCAGGAATGCTTTCTGGGATGCAGAAACTCGCTGGATTTGCAGGTGAGATCAGATCGAAAGATCGAGGCTTTTCGCAGCAAGTCCTGACGCGCGCTCCGGGCTGGAGCAGATGTCCGTCCTCGCGGCCGCTTCGTGCTGCGTGCCTCCCGGATGGCGTCGGCGGCTGGGGGCTTGCGTTCCCGATGCCGTACTGCTCCCGGTGAGCTTGCCGTCTTCCCGACGTGGGTTCGTGGATCGGGGATCAGACCGAATGTAGGGCATCCCCTGGAGCCAGCAACCCGCGGTCCGGTTTAACCCCCCGCCCCGCTGCTTTCCTAGGAGAAGACCATCAGCTCCAGCAAATGGTTGAGCTGCTTAAACCCAAGTTTCGTGGGGAATCTGGTTTGGAAATGTTCACTGAGGACGAGCGCTTAAAAAAATACCCCCCTCTGTTCCGAGGAAATGCATCACAACGTGCTGATTGCATTTGTTTCTGCCTAACTCAGGCTCGTGGTGGTTTTGGGTCCCGTCGGCGTTTCCAGCGTAGCTGAAGGTGTGGTGTAATCCCCCAACAGATCGGGACCTGGGCTGTGAGAACATTAAATCACGGGGAAGCTTTTGCATGAGCTTATTGCTCGAATGAGTTCTTCGGTTTGATAATCCAGAGAGGTTTTATTCGTTAACGAGAGAATCTGGCCGCTTGGTGCTGGCTGCTCGGTGTCCGTGGGCACGCTCGGGCGGCGAGCTGGGAACAAAACCTCTGTTTGGTGGTTTTGTTTTTCTTGTTTTTTTTTTCCTTCCTAAAATGGACCTCCTGACTGAGGTCCAGCTGACCCAGGGGCTGCGGCTGTGTCTTGGCTACCTGCTTACAAAGTCACCTTTTGGGTGGCCCATGGGTGGCCGCTGCCCGCCCGTCTTGCCCGCGGCATCTGCATCTTGAATGCAGCACCTTCTTTTTAAATGATGGGCGGGTCAGGTAAGTCTGGAGGACCAAGCAGGACTGATTTTTTTTTCCAGCCTTTGACGTTCTTTGCACAAGGAAGTGGTCAATGTGGGGAAGATACATCTTGGTGGAGCGCTTGGACAGGGAGAGCTGCATGGAGTTGGATACGTGTTGGTCTATGGCAAGTTGGAGCTAGCTCCTCTCTGGTAGGCTCGCTCATCTCTGGAACTTCTTGTTGACCTCTCCGTGTGTCACTGCATCAGTTGAGGTGCCAGCCTCCCCATCCAGCAGCTTGAGTGACTTTCCTGTGCCTGCCCTTCTCTGGTCACGCTGGTGGGACTGGTTTCCCGGCGTTGCAGCTGGGAAGAAGGAGAGCACGTGGCTCTGCGCATTGCACCAGCAATACAGCTGAGAGCAGCTACTTCTTTCCATCAAAGACGAAATTAGTGAAGGGTGATGGACGCAGGGCTCTGAAGTGTTGATGCAGTTAAAGCTCTGTCATCATCTCCACTTGGGGGAAGCACAGCTTTTCAGGGACTCGGTTCCTTCAGCTTTTGACAGCTCTTGAAGTCCAAATCAGCATCCAAATTATCATAAGTAAGGAGACGCTGCCCTGACTGTGACCCTGGGAGTAGCGTGATGCTGAGCTGCTCCAAGACTTTCTCAATGAAAGCCTTTTACTGGGCTTGAAGTTTTGGTTGCCCTGGTTAATTTGACGTCTTGAGATGGGGAGGAGGGGTTTGGGTGGCCACCCCCACCCCAAGTGCACCAGGTGTTAATGAGATGGTTCTTGCAGCACCCGTGGAGACAGGAAACCGTTTCTCCTCCTTTATTATTTTCCGTGGTTGCTCTTAGTCTGCTCTCTGTGGATGTTTCCCTGAAATCTCCTGGGGAGACCATGAGGAGGCGTTTCCACCACAGCATCACACAGGGAGCAGCGTGTGTGGTTTCTCCTGGCAATGGTCCTACGTGGGCCCACGGGACGGTGTCCATACCGTTCCTCCGCACCAGCTCATGCCGACGTCTGTGCCAGAGTGCAGATGTGCCCTTAGGTTTACCCACCGATCAGTCTGCGGGGCTTAAAAAGGAAAAGGAGAGATTTTCCTCCTCTTCCAAAGCAGAGGATGACAACTGTGAGCCATGGGTGGGATGTCTGTTGTCAGACAAGGCTGGTTCTTCTTCAGAAGTGTCTCCTCCTGGCCAGCGGCTGGAGTGTGGCTCTGGAAATCTGGGGTTTGTTTCTCCTCTGCCACCGATTGCCTGTGTGAGCTTGTGCTGTTGCTTGATCCGGCTCAAATCTGAGTTCCCCTGGTTTGAAAGGCGCTTGGTCCTTGCTTTCGGCCCTAAGCATCCCTCTGGAACGGTCTTGCTTTGCCCGTTGGCTGAGCTCTTGGGCTCCTGAAGGACTTCGGAGGGGCTGCAAGGGCTTTGGAGGAAGAGTGTGATCTCCTGGGCTCCTGTTCTCTCCAAGGGTTTTAAACTTGAGTTTGCAGCTTTTACATATAACCCCTGGGAGCTCGGTGCTGGATGTGATCCTGGGTTTTCATGCTTTAGTTGGTCCCCATGGGGACTTGGCTGGAACAAACTCCTTGTCCTGGCAGAGGAGAGTCCGTTCACAGCTCCCCTTAGAAAAAAACAAACAAACAAACAATCCAAAACCACCTTTGGGACTGCCCTACCTGAATTAAAAAGTGGTTTTTCTCTTGGAAGGACACTGAGCAGACACTAGGGAGGGGGTGGATCAGGTCTGAACTCTGCCTCTTCTGAGAGGAGGGCTAGTGGACATCAGATGGAGCTGGTGAGAGCCCGTTCCTGACGGAGGAGACCCGTGGAGTTTCTTCCCAAAGGACATCATGGAGCCAAAAAGTGAACGTGGGTTTAAGGGAAGACTGAACAAGTCCTCCCTTGGACAAGAGGTCCAGCTGAGGTTGCAAAATGGGGAGAGCATCTCTGTTGGGGGTGCTCTCTCTGTTGGGATGCTCTCCGGTCACATTCCTTCACCATGAGATGTTTGGGTAGACACCACTTTTTTTTTTTTTTTTTTTAATTAATTAATTTTGTGGAACAGAGAAGTCTGTAGGGGGTGCCAGGAGGTAGCCCGCTCTCTGTGCCGGCGTTTCGGCAGCATCGGCTGCACTGCGGACTGCGCCACTGGAGATGTCCCTCACCCCGGAGGTATGACTGGTCTCACAGCCCATGGTAGCCTTGAAACCATGGCAGCGAATCCAACTTTATTTACTTCCCTGCTATATTATCGGGACTCACGTGTGTGTAATGGGTTTATTGCTGGGAAGCATTGCTGTGGCGTGGTAGGACGTGGGCCGGCAGCCCAGGAGCACTCTCTTTATGGCCCCATAAACCTCACGAGATTTCCTGCTAGCACAGCCCTGCCAGCACCTTCCTACGCTTCCAGGCTTTTTAAACCTTTGCCACACTGGCACCGTTTTCAGGGATTTTAGGAGGGGCTTTGAAGTTGCTGTGGATGCTCAAGGGTGGCATCAGCATCTCCAGGACCCTCCTCTGCCTTGGCAGTCGGTGCCCCTCTCTGATGCCAAGGCACCCGGCTTTCCTTGCCGTGGGTGGCTCTCGGGCCATACCCAACCCAGTCTCGCTGGCTTCTGCAGTGCTTTCTCCTGACGTGGTGGCTGAGCGCACGGGACACGGGTGACCAAAATCAGCGGGTGGGTGCTGGGCTGGAACCTGTGCTTGGCAGCGGCAGGAGGTCCTGCAGGGAAAGCTCTCTTCTCCCTCCCCGGTGAAAGACACCTGGTTTATATTTGAGTCAGTTGAAAGTCAGTGCTGGAGATGGATATCCGACGGGACTCGTGCTCCGAAGTCGTTGCTATAAAAGCAAAGGAAACTTTCCTGTCTGTCCTGCTTTGCCGCAAAGGGTGACATCTCCATCGGGGACACCAGGTGCCTGCAGACACTGGCCACACATGTTTAGCCATAATTACTTTTGTTTTTTCCCCCTCTTTTTTTTGCTTCTTTCTACCTCTGCCCCATCAAACCTGCCCTGTTTGGCTTGCCCTCGCCTGGCAGCGGGCAGGAGCAGAGCCAGGCTTAAGCTTCAGGCAGGATTTTTCCAGTGTGATTTCCAGCCGGCTCTGCTGGTGGTGTGATGCTCGAGCAGGGACGCTGGGTGCGAGCATCCCCGCCGCTTGCCACGCACGGTGGGGATCAGGTCGAAGGAGCCGAAGGTGCTACAGAGGGGTGGGAGGTCCCAATATTTCCCTAAGTTCTTTTTTGTTTGCTAGAAGAGGGACTAAAATGACGCGTCTTCTGTTCTGGTGCATCGGGAGCTCCAAGGCTCGTTCTGGGATGTACGTGAGTTCATGCCGACGTGCTCTTTCTGCTACAAAGAGCTTATGTTTTGTGTTGTCTTAAGGGGCGGTTTATGTTTGGTTGGGTTGGTTCGTTGTTGGTTTGTTGGTTTTTTCTTGAAAGATTAAAGCGTTGGCTTTGCAAACACAAGTGGTAAAGTAGGAGGAGGAGATAAGAGAAAGGCGACAAGGTTGGGAATCGCTAGGCTGTGCAGCGTTGCTGGCAGCAAATGTGCAAAATGCTTGGCCCGGACTGCTGGAGGGGAAAAGAAAACCCAAGAGCAGCCAGCTCTTCCCACCCGCCTTCACCAGCAAGGCTCAAACCACCTTACTGAAGCGGTCAGGATCATGGGGAGCGAGGGGCTTTGTCTCCAGGACAAAGGAGAGGGTAGAGGAACCATCCCATTCTCCCTCCTAACTAAAACCCATCGTTCTCTGCTGGCACTCAACTACGACCAGATGTTTGGAGACCCTTGGAGGTGTCCCATGGCCAGAAGACATCTCCCTGTGCTGCAGGGCATCTCCAAGGTGTCCTGCAGTGGTTTGGCTGGGCAGACTGGTGGATGGGGCAGATGCTAGGAAGTCACTTGGAGGGGGTAAGGGATGGGGTTGCACAAGTCAACGTGGTCTTTCCCAGTGTTGTGTGTGCCCTGAGAGGACCTTGGGCGATGCTGCCCTCACAATTGTGTGCAGCAAGTGATGGATGCAGTACGTGGCCACTCGTGGAAGCGGGGAGTCAGCCACAAACTAACTTCAGAGGTGAGCTGCCAGACCGTCCATCTGTCCGCCTTGCTGCCGTGGGCAGCAGGAGGCCACCAGCAGTTTCAAAAGGCGTCCCAGTCTTGTAGGAGGCTGCAGAAGGCCTGGTTGGGTCTGTGCCGATGTTACCAATTCAGAAGATGTTGTGTTTTTCACGTGTACTGGAAGATCTGTTAATACAAGCATGGAAAAAGCAGGCACATCTCCAGACGGTCAGATCATTTTCTGCTGGGTGGAAGTGTGTTAAGCAGTTTGAACCCAATGGCTAAGGTTGTGTCACATCAGAGTCATGAGGAAGCTCTTGAAGGGCCGAACCAAGTTCCTAAATTAGACCATTTGCTAAATTTTGGCAGTTTTAGCTAAAGAAGTGGCCAAAAATGGCCTCTTTTGGAGGCCGTTGCACATTGCAATGACGGATTCTGGTTTGTGTTGGTGCTCCCAGCACGTCTGCTGGACTCCCAGAGCGGGCAGTCACCGGCTCCTTCAGGGCCGGGGTGTCCCCTGCGCATGTCCCCTGGGTTTCCAGAGGAGTCCCTTCTGTGACTGCTTCCGTGGTCTTGAGTTACTTCAGGTTTCGTGACTGACAAAAGCGACGTTTTCAGTAAATGGCGTTGCGTGGGATGAACGTGCTCTGTGGGCAGCGCTCTGGCTCTGGGAAGTGAACTTCTAGCTACAAAGAATTAAATTCACTTGGCTTTGAGCGCAGCTGACTGTTTTTAAAAGAAACCTCCAAAAACATTTCTATGTTTGTTGGAGAGCCTGGGGAGCTTGACTTTGGAGAAGGAAAAGGCAAATTAAAAGCCATTAGCAACAAGTGCCTGGAGTCGGTCTTGGCTTTGGCGTGGGAAGAGGATGACAAGTGATTGATTAGAAGCTCTTTCTTCTCTTCCCACCTTTCAGTTTGTGGCCAGAGGTAGGTGGAAGGTTTCCCCTGAACTTACACCACGGGCTTGACGAGCTTTTTATCCGTTACCTGGGGACAAGAGACGTGCCGTTATGGTGGTTACCGCAAGGTTGACGCGTCTTGCGTCGTGGTGGCTCCTATTCCTGATGCTTCCCACGGATGCCTGCGTGCTGTGGTGGGACGGACCCGATAGCTCCCTGGGGACCATTGGGTCCTTCCTCCCCACCTCCCTTTGCTGGCACCGCCCGTACTGCCCTTCCTTTGGCCGCGTGTGGAGGGACTTGGCTCCATCTCCAGCCCCGATGGCGCTTGGTACTGCCCAACCCTGCCAGCCCTCCCAAGCCTTATCAGCCCGAATTCCTGGCGGTCAGGGGTTTTCCATCACTGAGGATTTTGGAGGGGTCCTCTCCCACCTACGCTGGGCTGCAGTCAGTGCTTGCTGGAGAAGACCTCCCCTTGGCCAAGCGGCAGATCCTCCTTCCCATCCTCGGGGGTTTGCACTTTTAGGTATTCCCACCTGGTTTTGTGCATTTCTTTGCTCACGGCCGCAGGGCTTACGCTGCCGGTGAGGATTTTTCCTGGGATTGGCTTTTCTCCGCTGACCCCGTTCAGCATGGCCGGATGCCTGCGTTACCTCTTTGATTTACGGCTCAGCGTCCGGGCGGAGCTGGCTCTGTACGGGAATGTCATCGGGACCAGTTTGCTGTGATNTTTTTTGTTTTTTTTTTAATAGGTGCTACACCATCATCAGCCCTAGACCCTCCCCAAACCTGCTGCTGCTGCTCCACGGCTGGTGGCTCTGCCCTGCTGTCGAAGACAGCTCGGCTGTTCCCCGCGTGGGATGGGCGTCCCGTCCCGGGGAGCAGAACCCGGTGAGGATTTGCGGGGTGGCAACCGTGGGACCCTGCTCGTCGGAGCTTCCCTGAAGCTGTGCCCTCAGCAAAGCCCGTCGAGGATTTTGGGGAGAACAGTGACACGGACGGTACCGTGGGGTACCCCGGCCGGGGTGGCTGCTGCCTGCACGCTGCCTCTGGGATGGCTTGGGGTCCTCCTGGCTTGCGCGGCTGGGTTTTACCCTGCAGCATCGCCTTGCCCTCCTGGGAGGGGGGGAAGAAAAAATAAAAAAAAGGTGTGAAAATCGAGTGCGGGGGCTTTTGAGCCGGTTGCGCGGCGAGCCGAGCCTTCCTCGCTCTGGTTGCTCCCCCGTTTCCTTCCCCTCCCCGTTCATTTTGGATGCTGTTTATGGCTTTGGGTAAACAGATGGGGCAGGGTTTTTCCCTGGTCTATATTTAATCCCGGTCTATTTTTAAAGTGCTTTTGACCATTGTCTCAGCCGTGGCTGCAGAAGTACAAGATTTCTAAACAAACCTCGCCCCGTCCACCCTTGTTCCCGACCGTCCCCTTTTATTCTCGCGTCGCCCGAATTTGAAGGTTTGCTGGTCATCCGTCCTGCCTCTGCACCCAGAAACATCTCGGGGCCGTCCCTTGGGACAGTCCGGACGCGGGGAGGGGGGGGCACGCACCCCCATCCTTTTGTGGGTGTACGAGAGCATCGCTCCATGCAGAAAGGACCGAGATACAGCCAAGACGCTGCTTTTGGGAGAGGAAACACTTTTTTCGTAATCGCTCCCTTTGCCACCTTTTGGGATGGCGGCGTGCGTTTGGGGGGGGGGGGGATTTCTTCCAGCTGTTTCTCTACACAACCACATCTGTCACAGACCTTGAGCATAAAGCTTCCTATAATATCCTTACGTAAATACAGGACGAGGGAGCGTCCCCGCAAATGCCGGGCACTGCGAGGCGCGTGGTGTGTCTGTGAGAGACGTCAGTACGCAGCTGTGACGATTGATAGGGAAAAAAAAAAATATTATTTGGCACCGGACTGTCGGGTAGGTGTTTAAAAATATATTTGTGGCTTGCACAGGTAGGGAAATCCCCGACCTGTTCCTGGTTTTCTTGCTTTGTGCAGCGCTCACCGAGCAGGGGTGACCTTTGGGCCGTCGCAGCGGTTTTGTTTTTTAACAGGATTTTGCGCAAGCACCGCAAAAAGTCGGTGAAAACCTTGCCGCTCGAGCTATTTCTGCAACAACGGTGCTGCGCACCTCGTGCTGGGTTTTGTTGCCTGTGTGGCTGCGGAGGCACCAAAAAAAAAAAAAAAAAAAATTTTTTTAAAAAAAAAAAAACCCTTACAAAAGCCTAGCCTCCTGCCTCAAAGCCGGGTTTTTCTGTATTTAATGCCTGCCCAGCCCTCTCCCCTCGGCGTGCTCCCGGCAGGACCCGAAACAACGCTCTCCAAAAAGGGAAAAAGCGTTTGCACCCGAGTTCTCCCTTCCCTTTTCTGGCTGGAGCCTGGTGCATCCCTTCCAGCAAACCGCATTCCCGGCATTCTGGCCCTGGGGACGGCTCGGGAAGCGTTTCAAGCAGGCTGGAGTATCTCCTGCTCAGGCTTCTCCCCTGCAAATTTCCTCCCGTTGCATTCCAGAAAAGGGCACCGAAGCCTTCGGGATTTGCTGCTCCTCCTCGCCGTGCCGGCGGAGAGAGACACGCTGGTGTAATAACGGCCGGCTGCGGCCAGAGCCGTCGGCGCTTGTCTTCGCCTTTCCTTCGGCTCCGTATTCCCACCCAAGGAATTTGGGGTTTGGGGGGTTATTTTTCTGTTTGATCTGATTTATTTTTTTTTCAAGTAGAGGGGGAGGAGGGGAAAAAAAGAATTGCATGGGAAGAGGAGAAAGGGGAAAGGGGGAGAAGGGGAAAACAGGGTGTAGGGATGCAGGATGGCAGGATTGACCGGGCTGATGCCCGGTACGTCGGACCGCGTACCTACTCCTTGGTGCAAACCTGGAGGAGCAAAGCGTGGCTCGGGCTCTTGCCTTCAGTTTGCGGAGAGGCGCTGGGCTTGCCTGCTCGCCCGCGTCCTTCTGGCCTTTCGGGCCACCCTCCGAGCTCCAGAGGACGCGGGTGACATCAGAGGAGCCCACGCTTGTGTCAGCCGCTGCGCTGGTGGCCAAGGTGCCGGCGGGTTCTGCGGGCAGCGGGAAATGGGTTAATTTTTCTCTCGGCTCTGGCGCGCTGATGCGGCTGCTCTTCCCCAGGGTTTCTGGAAGTGTTTTTGCAGGTCTTTCTGGGGAAAAAAAGGAGCGAACAACCCTTTATTTTGATTTTTCTGTTTGGAAACTTGCTTCCCCCCCCCCAC
>VXBL01005398.1:294533-309731 GCA_013400195.1 Aramus guarauna | reverse complement strand
TCCCGGCAGGAGGGGGGGGGGGGGGGGGGGGGGGGGGGGGGGGGGGACACGACCAAAACAAACCCGAACAGCTGAAATTGGGGGTTTTGGTCGGGTTCCGTTGTTTGGGGTTTTTTTTATAATTCAGTTCATCTGATCTGAAATCAAGGGTTTGTTTTCTCTTGTCCATGCAGGGGAAGTCACTGGATTGATCCAGAGCCTGTTAGCAGCAGGGTACTCGGACAACATCTCCATAAGGACATTTTCAAGTGCTTTTTGCATCAGACAGCTGCTGGAAGCCAACCCTGTGCTCAGAGATGACTGAAACCACCGCGGCTGGTGGTGCGATGGGCACTGCGAGCTCTCCAGAGACGCTGCGTAATGTTGCACAGATGCTCTGCTGTCACCTGGCTGCAGCTGGGACAGCCAGACCTGTCACTTCAGGAACGTGTGGAGCTGCAGAAGCTGCATTTTAAAAGTAGGTCAGCTCTTACGCACCGTGGGGACTCTCTGTGTGTCCCAAAGACGGGTTTCTCTCTTTACTGGGGCAGGGAAGGCAGAGGATGGAAAGTAACAGGCGACACCGGTGCTGGACGGTTTGCAGGTGGCGTGGATGCCCACGCAAGAATCAGGCACTGTGGAGGATGAGGAGGAGAGGGACTGTTGCCTTGAACTTAACAGCTTTCACTAAAATACTTGCTTTTTCAAACAGCAGTAGAAAATAACAGCACCAGGTACTTCGCAGGATGCCCCAGCCCGTTTTGAGCCCTGAATATTAACTTACGTTTAAGGTCTTTTCTGACTTTTTCTCTATGTAGTAGTGGGGACTGTGGCAGCGTCAGGCTGTAACCCCTCAGCGAGGACCAAGGCACCGAGCAGTGAGACAGTAATCCTCAGAACGGGCTTTTGTTCATTAAGGTGGCTTTCACGCCGCGGGGGATTGAATCTTTCCCTTCTCCAGCTCTCTCTCCGTGACCCACAAGCGTTCAGCCCCATACCTCTCGAGTCAGAAAACACAAGAGCCGTTATTGGTAGTATTGGGGGTTTATTTGTAGGGTTGGGGTTTAGGTCTTTGTAAGTGAGGTTCAGGTAAAGAGTAAATCAGTTGGGCTTTATAAGTATCACTCACAAAGGTCTCATCACCTAACAGGGACGCTCCAGATACAGCACTCTGCCTGATGGGGAACTTGGGTGAAACACCGGTGGCTTTACCACCACTTCCCTGCCAAAACCTTAATTTTGTTAATTTTGTAAACACACACAAAACCCATTTGCGATGTGTGTCTAGCCTGGAGTACGTGACACGTATTGTCAGTGTACAACATTTGCCTCTTCTGTAACAAAGATTTCAAAGTGCTTGATAAACCTGAGTCTTACAGAGCAAATGGTTCTCCAAAAGCTCTTGAAGCAAAGTCTTATGAAATCCTGATATAACTCCATTGCATATAGAGGTTAAAAAACCCCTATGTCACTGTGAGTCCTCTGTACACCAAGATGTGGAAGCCAGGAGCCTTGGACTTCACACTAATATCTTCCCAAGTGACTGAAGCACTCCTTTACAGATTATTTTTAGCAACTGATTCTTAATTAAAGGCAAAAATTGTATCAGTGAAACAACCCCTCCCCTGGTGCTAGTTTAAAGGAACGCTCTAATTTCTTGACTGAAAGTCAGCAATTATTTTAGTGAAATTTGAGATGTTCTCTCATCCTTCTGGTCTGGAGCAGAGGCCTTATCTCCTACCACTGGTCTCATCTGCTAGTGGGACTTTGATTTGGTTGGCTTTCTTGTTCTTCCCTTCTTACAGCAGCACCTGCGGCAGCAGAACAGGCAGCACTTCAGAGAAATGAAGAGGGAGAGAAGCACCACGGCAAGGAGGAAGGCGATGACGTCCAGGGAGTGGTACTGGAACCAGTTCAGGTCGTGAGCAGCAGGTCGCAGGTGTGGGGCCCCTTTGTGTCTCATTACAAACTCGACCCAGTGCACGGCCAGGTCCAAGGGGTGAATGGGTCTGTCGAGGTGAAGGTCTGAGAGACGCTTGATGTTCTCTTTGTACCTGCCAAGAAAAGATGTTTGGTGTTTTCAGTGACTTGTGCTGCTGAGACTGAGTCCCTAGGAAACGGGGATGCAGTGTCAGTTGTCTGGTGGTCTGCTGGGGGCTTCGCTGGTGGTCTTTCCCCAACCACCACCCCCTGAGTAGGATAATGGCAAAGTTAGGGGTGCAGAAAAGTGCTGTTGTCAATGACAAACAAAGGAGAAAAGATACTAGAAAAAGAAGAAAAAGCTTAGTTTGAGCTGTCAGCAAAATCTCTGCGGTGAAGGATGAAGGCATCTGGCTGAACTGTGAGCCTGGGTGTAGAAAAACTGTCCAGCTATAGAACAAGGTGCAGTAGTAGTAGTAGTAGTAGTATTGCTGTAAGAAGGATGGTTAGGAAGCAATGGCAATAAGGTGCCATTTCTCAGAAACATGATGGGGAGGAGATGCCAAGGACTGAGGGGCCCTAATGACAACAGAGAATGGGAGTGGGGTAGAGGAGGGCATGTCTTAAAACATCTTCCCTGTGATGCCTTAAAACACCTTGGGCATGCTGACTGCAATACTACGATGTCTCGCGTGGTACCCACACGTGTTCCTCCTGCTCTGCGCTGGAATTGTCCAGCCTTGCTGAGCCAGGCAGCAGCTGGCTGTGCTCATACAGCTCCTTGCAAGCGCTAGGGGGGGGGAAAATGACTGAGAAAACTGGTCTGTAAAATAAATGAGTGATAATAGCTATGTTTACTAAACCCTGCCAACTGGAAGGCAATGCTTCCCGATGCAGTACAGCTTCTGGACTAGACTGAGGCACTGCCGCTTGTCTCCTTCCTCCTGCTGCGGTGCAGACAGCATCTCTGGGCAAGCCTCACACAAAGAAAATCGGCCAGGCAGCTGAGCCTTTCAACTTTTTCAGGCTTCCCACTGACTTATGTCACCACCGATTTGGGGAACAAAAGCAGTTTGCCACATCTCCCTTCACCAATTGCCTTTTCTGCCACGTTGTGTCAAAACCCTCTATCTCACTGCCTGGGAAATTTGGCTTTGAGCAGGTGGCACATCTTTCGTTAACTTGATTTTTGCCATCCCACTTATGCCGCATCTTCTCTGATACCTGCATCCTCTCAGGTCAGCCAGTTCTTGTCACCTACTGATGATAATCCCAGGCAGTGAGAAGGGCAGTGCTGTTATGGGGACAGGATGAGGTTAACCCTGGGCAAGCATCAGCTTCTCAGTGATGTAGCTTTGATACAGGGTGGCATATAAGAACAGATTAACATTCTGTTAAGCTGGAAGCTAGAGCGCTGGTGTTACACAACAGTAGAAGGAGAAAGGCTGTGTTTCTATTACTGACTTTTTATCATTAATAACTGCTTTCAGGGCAGTGGATATGTCCTTCGAAGTCATTTCAAGTATATTCAGTGTCAGTCCTGCTCCCCGTGACTCTACTCGCTTGGCGTTGTCCATCTGGTCTCCAAATAATGGCATTAGTAACATCGGCACCGCATTGCATATGCCCTCGTAAACACCGTGTGAGCCTCCGTGGGTAATAAAGGCACGAGTCTTAGGGTGAGCTGTGGAGGAAAGAAAGACCTGCTTAGCTTTTTGATTTGTTAAGTCACAGGAACACATCTCTAGGGAAAAACGTGCACAAAAATGGCACTGGTAGGTATAGAACAAGAACTTTGGGCAGGACATTACAGGAGATTGAACAAATCTTGTGTTCTAGAGCTCTGTCTTGGTTTGGGTAACCTCTGGAAAGCCTTGGATATCCCCCAAAGCTTCTCGGATTTTAGGATGAAATCAGAGCAAAGTGAGGTTAAAAAGGATCTTACCATCACTGTTTTACCATGTCTTCCATTTGCTGGTTTTGCAGATCTCCCACAGCCGAGCCCTGTTGTCTAACCAACAGATGCACTCCTGGCAATAGCACCTACAGTTTTACCATTTGAAAAGCCCAACGACCTGTCTGGAAATGCTCACTCGGGGACCTGAAATTTTCTTTTCAGCCTGGTAGACAAAACTCTGACAAAAACCCACGGCTAGGTGTTGAGACTGGCTAGTCAAAGACCCCCCCCCCCCCCATTTTTTATAGTAATGGTAAGCAAGTGTTGGAACACCTTTCCAAAAAGCATTTTATAATTCAGCAGTTTTGAAGTGTTTCTAAAAGTTGAGCTCTGGTTCAAACAGCAAAGGCTGACCCACAGTAATACAGGGAGTCAGCACAGATGATGCTAATGGGGGCTTACAACAGCAGTATCAGATTAAAAGAAACAGCTGATAGCACTCAAGGTATCTCAGACCTACCCAGAAGGTCATTCTGTGGCAGCCATTTGAGGAGCTTTACATTCTTTGGCAGGTTGGGGGGTACTTCTCCTGTGTATCGCCACAAAACCTTTCAAGAGAAATAAACGCAATGTCAGTTGTCAGCAACTGGCCTCTTTTTTTTTAGGCGCACCCAAAAAACATTCGTGGTGCATAAAACTTGTTTCGTCGTGCAGAGCAGCTGGGGTGATTTTGTGTGGCGTCAGGGAGCAGGAGAAGGAAGGGAGGACCAAGCACACCGAAACCCAAAGGTAATTGCGTACTGTATTTGAAAAAAGTGTTGAATTGCTGTGCTGGAAGGGGGAGAGGGAAGCTGTACCGTTTGAGGGACTGTTCCCAAGGCATCTGCGATTTCTGTGGCTTTCTTCATAGGAATCTCAGAGACCATGGAGCCCAGCGAGAAGACAACGATGCCGTGTTCTCCAGAGGCGTTCACAATAGCTTCAAATTCCTGCCAATGCAAAGCACATCCTTAGTCAAAGTCCCTTCTGTGTCGTATGCTGCAATTCCTGTCACGTTCCCACAAAACTATCTGGAAAGGCAATAAAATGAGCAGCCAACACAATGAAATTATGATAAAGAAAATTAGTTATCTATATGAAAATGAGTCCCAGGAAAAACAAATGGGCACAGGTGGATGAACAAAGTTATGGAGGTGGGTGACTGTTTGCAGAATTGAAGCCCAAAGCAAGATTCAGTATGGATGTGAGCAAAAATTTATTTTAAAACAGTCATGTAGCAAAGCCTGCCTGCTCAAAGACATCAGTTTCTGTGCAGTAAAGAAGATGCTGTACCAAGACCCGGGTGAATCCATTGTGGTTTATTTTTCACATTTATTGCAAGTCAGATGCTCTGGCTTTAGAGCTGATGCTCTCCTTTTCAGACCACGCAGCTGCAAGAGAGGATTAAGATCTCAAAAAGTGTACTGACAGCAGATAGCTCTAATTTCCCATATCTAGATTTATTGGGTCTGCTTTGAGTATGATAATATTGAACCCCTGGCAATTTTTTATTTTTTTTTAATCTGTTTTGTTTGTTTGATTTAAATAAATGAAGGACTAGGAGATCTGTCACTGGAATCCAAGAACAAAAGGATTCTGATGAAGCATAAAAACAGTCAAAGGCTGGAGCAAAAATCCTGTGCCATAGAAAAATATTTGGTAAAGCCGAGGAAGGAAAGACAAAACTGGAGGGAATTGTTGCAGGCAGAGTTAAATGAGTGGAATAAAAGGAACTAAATGTTCCCATAAGTCTGACAATTGAAATGTTATCTCTAGGGTCTGAG
This sequence comes from Aramus guarauna, assembly GCA_013400195.1. Taxonomy (NCBI): domain Eukaryota; kingdom Metazoa; phylum Chordata; class Aves; order Gruiformes; family Aramidae; genus Aramus; species Aramus guarauna. The sequence continues at coordinate 304,112 of VXBL01005398.1, read as the reverse complement.
GGGATAACCGAGATTGACCCTCTTAGTTTACGCTCCGTTACGTATTTTTGGGGCTGACCAGAGTGCTGTGGCCCTTCGCTTGAGACCGGATCCCAAACAGAAGGAGCCATGGAAGGTTTGGCGATAGCTGCATACCGAAGAGCAGACCTGATGCTCTCCTAGGGGCAAACAAGGTGAAATGTAACTCTAACTTCAGGGCTTGGGTCTGTCTTAGCAGATTTCTCTGAAGACATGCTTTCCGTTAAGGCGTCGTAGATGTCTGGTTGGGAACTCAGTTCTGTGTAAACTCACAGGCATCTGGGAAATTGCAAAATCCGCCCCAAATTACAAATGTGCTCTTGGTGCAAAATTCTCTGGCAGTTCCTGATGCGGTGGACCAGACATGGTGATTTCAGGGCGTATTTAGCTCTATTTATTTTCTGTGGGACAAGGCACATCAGTTGTACTCTGTTCTTTAAACGTTTTCGTGTGCCAAGGTCTGACTTTTGGCTCAGAAATGCCACTACCATTGTGAAACTTTTTGTGGCCCTGCTTTGGGAACAGGTGGGTTATTTTACTAAAGTCTTTTTAACCAGCATCTGCTTGTATCGGTGACCTTTATGAAACACCTGCAGTGGACACTCACTGAAAAGTAAGAGAAAGCACTAAGAATTAGGAGGATTTCTTAGCGGCAAGTGGCAGATATCCCATACTTAGGAAGTCTGGTATAGTTCAAGCAAAATTTAGTTGCAGTCCAGATCTGGGACAGAGTATTTTTACACTAAAGAAGCAGATCTCTTGCTGCTTGACTGGGTGAGGGCAATTTCATCCAAGTCTTCTACTGTTTGAAATTCCTGCAGAAATGCTGTTCTGCTCAAGGGCAGAAGACTAGCATGATTTGGCCTCCTGCATTACCCCAGCTAGCACCAAGTCTTGCAAACAGGTGTACAAAATGGAATTACTGGAAATAAGCCAGTATTGAGGGAAGAGCCCAGCTTCTCAGGCATGTTTGTCTGGGAAATCTGGAGGTCTCCCACAAAACAACTTACTCCTCGTTGCACAACGGATGCAGAGGTTCAAAGTGCTTTCTTAGCAGCTTCCACCTCGCTCTTTCTCCTGTTGTTATTTGTTACTGCTGAGAACTCCATCTCATGGTGAGAGCAAACAGTTCAGCTGTAGCTAAAGTAGGGGGGGAAATAAAGGTAACTAACCTGCGATAATGCTTTTTCTTGAGCGCAGCTTATGCCTCCGATTAAGACCATATTAGGCATTAAAGGCCTGGGGTACTCAAACACAAAGTCGTATTTCATGAGCCAAATAGACGCGTGGCTGAACAGCTCTAGCACCGTTGCCTCTCGTTGGAGGAATTCTTTGATCAAACGATCATACGGTGAATAAAGAAAGCTGCAAACCAGGGAACTGCTCAGGCTAGCTATGAAATTGCCCACGCGCTGGAGGAATGTCATGCGGTCCGTGTAGCGAGTGAAGAACCTAGGAATGTAAGAAGGAGGATTTGGGCAGAGGGTAGCGTGGAAGTCTAGGCTGCATGGCAATCCCCGTACGAGGTACACAGAAGGAAGGGAGAGATGTTCGGCCACTATCTGTCCACATGGAAAAAAAGGATCCATAAAGACAGCATCAAAATTGCTTTCTTCAAGGTATTCGATCAGCTCTTTGTTAGACAGAAGACGTTTGCAGGAATCTAAGAACATGGTTGTAATATTTGCCATTTTGGAGAATTTTTCCAAGAAGGGTTGAGGCGTGAAACTCCTATAGCCCATTTTTTTAAATTCTGCCTCCACATACTCCTTGGTGTAAGGCACAGAGTATGTTTTCATGATATAATGCACCGACGAGTCTATCCGCAAATTTATCTCCGGCGCAACCACCACGATTTCATGTCCTCTCTGCCTGAGCCGCTCCACGACCGGGCGCATGCTGAGCCAGTGGCTGCCATCGATAGGTACAACCAAAAGCTTTCCACCTTCAGAAAAGGTCCACAGGAGCAAGAAAAATGCAACCCAGGAGGCAAGAGAATGACATACAGGATTTGAAGAAGCCATTTTCCTTGTGCTGGCAGCAAAGTTTTAAACAGCTGCAAAACTACTGCAGGGGATGAGGAGTGAATCGTGGGGTACTTTGCAGTTTAATCTTAACTGAGGTAAGAGTTTAATTTTTAACAGACTGTATGTTTGTGGGCAGAAATAAGGGTAATTTTTAACTGTGGGTAAAGGTTGGGTTTACCATCTGCGCACAGCGAAGGCTTTAAGCGACTGGTAAGGATAAAGCTGAATGTTTGAATTAACGTTAGAGGATTCAAATGCTCGAGGGAGAAACGTCGAGCCATTGGCAGCTTGCGGCACTGACGGTGTCATGAATGGGAGACAACACCTGCCCAAGCAATCGCTATCTCATTAACACCCAGTTAATGATGAACTCCCTGCCTTGAGTTTGCTCAGCTGACTGGACACAAAGCTCAGAACAAAAGTCTGACCTTTGGATTACCCTGTGCTCTTAGAGTCTAAACAAGAAGCAATGATTGACAGAGATTTGATATACAGTGGGTTGATAAGGTTTATCTTTAGATTTGTTTCTATATCGTAGCCGTTGTCAAAGTGAAAGGCCCGAGCCTACAGCAGTAAACGTGATGCAAGCTTAGCAATAACTTCCGCTGTTTGCAATGCCACTGTGGTCTGAAAAATAAAATAAACGCAGTATTTACAGAGCCCCTTAAGGAGATCTAAACAAGCTAGGGAGGGAGGGTAGACAGGTAGAATCCTGAGGCTTCTTTTTCCTAATCATCCTCTTATATGCTATCTTACACTGCTTCTTACTCAAATTCAGAGGCAAAAGAGCTCCCTCTGCCATCTCTGATTGCATATGCCTGATTTTGGGGTATTCATCCACATTATCAATCTCTATGGCACACTGTAAGTGCCTGGGTATATACAGAGAGTTTGTTCCACACTTCCATTTTTTGTCAAGTCAATTTATCGGTATTCCACAACTGTTAGGGATATTAAATCGTATGACGTAGAATTATTTTGTCATTTATCTAGACACAGCATTCATGATTGTCTAATATTATGGTGTTATGCTTACAACAAGCCATGCTATACCTGGGCAGCTACGCAGCTTACACAACTTAGCTCTTCCCGAGAGACAACCCTTCAGCAGCTTGCAGTGCAGGTCTTGTGGTCATCTAGCAGAGCCCGAGATTCCCACTCCCAAATCATGCCATCCTGGTATTCGATCACATATTGGCTCAAGCACAAATACTCCTACAGGAAGCACTTAAACAAGCAAATCTGAAATAATCTCTAATAAGTGCTGTAATACCCTCAACGTAAACAATGACAAACCTTTGATAATGGGTTCTTCTGTTCACAGTTGATGCCTCCAATATAGACCATATTAGGCATTATTGGTCGCGGATACTCAAAAACAAAGTCATATCTCATCAGCCAAACGGACGCTTTGCTAAACAGTTCCAGTACCGTTACTTCTCTGTGAAGAAACTCAGAAGCTAAGTTCTCATATTTTAAATAAAACAGATAGCAAAGCAAATGCTCTGAAAACCCAACCAGGAGGTTCTTCACACGCTCCGTAAATGTCATGTGATCTGAATGGGATGTGAAAATCCTTGGCACGTAAGAATAAGGACTGGGACACTGAGTGGCTTTGTAGTCTAAGGTACATGGAAGACCACGCATGAAGTACACTGAAGGGAGGGAGAGATATTCAGCAACAATTGGTCCACAAGGCAACACAGGATCCATCATAATGGCATCAAATTTGCTGTCCTGGAGGTACTTCATTAGTTCTTCATCATATAAGAGATGCCGGCAAGTGGAAGAGAACATGTTGGTCAGTTCTGATAGATTGCTGAGTAAAACTGTGAATTTTTCTAGAAAGGTAGGGTTTGCAAAACAGTTTTCACCAATGGAATTGTAGTATCTATCCACAAACTCCTGTGTGTAAGGCACAGAGTATGTTTTGATGGTGAAAGATTGTGAGCTTTTCATGAGCAAAGTGGCTTCAGGAATCACCGCAACAACTTCGTGCCCCCTCTCACAGAGTTTCTCCAGAACCACGCGCATGCTCAGCCAGTGACTTCCATCCTGGGGTACGACCAAGAGCTTCCCACCTTCTGCCAAACTCCAGAAAGAAAGGAAAAGGACGAGCCCAGCGTATATCTGGTACCTCCACATAACTGTAATGGGACTGTCAGCAGGAAAAGAAATTAACCGTTCCTTCTTACTTCTTCCAAGCAGCATATGAATGCAAAAAATATTGTACCTCATTTATAACTTGATGGTCTTTAATCTTTATATCTACAAAATGGTTACTAAGACAGGTTGTTGGAGTTCAAAGATCATGCTTTAAATGGTGATAAAAGCCTTGATAAGAGTGCTATCAAGGGATCTAAAGCAAGAAGCAGTTCCATGTGTTTAAGTTATCTTAAATGATTCAGAACAATTAGCAGAGTCTTTGATTAGCAGAGGCAGCAGTTGTTTGTAAAGGGATTTTTCTTGGTCAGGGTTGTTTGAAGCGAGTCACTGTGCACTTGACTGTCCTGTGCCACATTAAAGTCAGGAGTACTGCTTCCCAACTTTCATGGCCACTGAGCTTCTCCGTCCCTGGAGGTGTTCAAAAACCATGTAGACGTGGCACTTTAGGACATGGATTAGTAGGCATGGTGGTGTTGGGTTGACGGTCGGACTTGATGATCTTAGAGGTCTTTTCTAACCATAATGATTTTACGATACTATGATTCTCCAGAGAGCTTCTAATACGAGAAGCATGTTGCACTATTGGCACAAAAGACCTAACCTCCAACATTCTCTTTTACACCTTTGCTCAGAAAGATGCCTGGAGTTCACACAGGACATTCCACATGGCAAGCAGGAGCTGACACACCAAGCAGTGGTGTCACCAAAGTTTGGGTAACATCTGAACCAAACACCTTTTTATATAAACAGTGATGCAGCAGAATATGCAGTTCTTGCTCAAGAGGGGTCATAAGAGTTTGTAGGTGAGTGGCTTGAGGCCAAACATCTTTTTGAAAGCAATGATGCAGCAGAATATGTGGTCCTTGCTCAAGAGGGGCCATAAGAGGTCATAGGTGAGAGGCTAAGGGCCAAATGTTTTTGAAAGTTCTTAATAATAGCTGTTTTTCAAAAGAACTTAATAAAGCTTGGCTGTGGTATGAGTCAAGAGAAGTCCACACTTGTATCCCGTGCTTACCAGAAGAAGGGAAACTCAGAATTTCTGAGCTGCTTCTGCATGTTCTGTGATAAGATCTTTAAGGCAAAAAAAACCCCAAAACCATCTTGGAAGTCCTATTCTCTATAACACTCAACCACAGCCTACAGCTACTCAATGGGGAGTAACAATGATGACAGAGCCAAGTTTTTCTGGGTAGCAGTAAATAGTATACTAAAAGCCACAAATGGCAGTTTGAGAGATTTGGACTGAACATACAGAAAAAGCTTTTTACCTCTGAGGTTTTGAAGGTTTGCCCATATAGCAGCATGGCTGACATGATCTGATGTGAAAGACAGTCCCACTCCAAGGACTTGTTTAGATATCCAAATCAGGTTGATTTGAATGAGATTTAAGTCCCTAATTATTCTTGAGAACCTGGGTTGAAGCTGCAGCAAATGATGCAATGGATACTCAATGGGTAGATAGATGGGTGAATGAAATAGGTGCCTATAAACAAAGCAGTGTCCTTGGACAGTGAGAACATGCAAAGGCATGTGAAAACATTAAAGATAAATGTAGAAAAGCAGGTATCTGCAGTTTGTTCTTAAAAGAAGTGTCTGACCAAGCAGTTTTTATCTGCCATTAAGGCACATTTCATGGAAAGAGAAAAGGTGGATGCCAAAAGTTTGCAAGTTTATAAAAGCAAAGCAAGATATAGGAATGGTAGCTGAACAAGAACAATTGCTGGCTGGAGAAGATAAACTGTTGGAGATCCCCAACAAAGCACACCTGGTCGGAGAGAGCTCTGTATGGTTTCTTCACGCTGTGCAGCAGCTTGGAAATTGTCTTGGGGCAGGTAGGAGTGATGTGAAATCTGGTTCATGAAATGTCTACCTTTGCCAAAGGTACCTGGGTGTGATAAGCACATTTCAAAGCTAATACTGTGTGCTAAAAAGTTTATTTTGATAGGAGGTTCTCCATGTGGCATGTTAAAAAAAAGCGATTCTTTCAGTCCAGCAAGAAGGACTATAGTATCTAAGGAAACTGCATTCAAGAGGAAGGAGTTTCAGACATCAATACGGTCCCATTCTGCAGCCTGTTAAAGCCAAACTTTCTAGCTGACAGTGAGGTGATATTAAAAGACCAAAACTTAAAGGAGGTGGACAGAAGGTATGCTCACGTGCAGTACCTAGGTGTGCATTTTCATGTCTCGGTGATAAAAAGATCTCGCAGTAGCCAGGTGATGCAGCATTACGTATGCCCTAAGGTGGCAGTATATGCTCAGGTATTACCCCAGAGTGGCAGATGTACTGTTAACCTATGGTAACCCATAACGGGCCCCCAAATCTCATATTTGATATATAGTAGTCTTCAAGTTCTGCTAACATTTCAGCCAAACACGTATTAACTGTGTAACACTAATATATAATGCTATAAAACAACATTAAAGAGGTAAAACCCCCAAATGAACCATCTTAAGGCTAACGGCACGTTCTTAAGTGTGTAAAAGTTGTGTCACTGGATTGTGAGCAACACACAAACACCATTTCACATGTGTACGAGTCCAGAGACTGAAGTCCACAAGCTGAACAGCAAGTTCAGCCCATTCCAAAGGCAAGGGTGAAAAGAGATATCTGTCAGGAGAAAGTAAAGCTTAAAGTACAGAGTTGAGCGCTGTGGTTTTACGCTGGGTTTGTCTATAAAAAAAAATCTGCTGGTGTTGAGAGGTGGATATTTATTTTGTTTTGTGCATGGTGTGAAAAAAACACTGCCTTTTGTTTCCTGTAAGCTTGCTGGCACCTCATTTCGGTGTTAGTCATAAGTCAAGTATTGGGAGAAACTGCGTGCCAGTTCCCCTTTCACCTTCGCGACACTTTTCAGGATTTTATAGACCTCTGTTGTAGTTCTTTTCATAGGTTTAGCTATACGGGTTATTCCTCTCTGTTTTTCTAGAGAGTGTCAAGTTTGAATCCTCTTATAAATGCTACATTTTTACAGCGTGAGATTCAGCTTTTTCTGAAAAATAAGCCCTATTTCACTGTTTTGCAAAGTCAACATCCAAAAAACTTATTTAACAGGAATAGTTATTTCTAAAAATAGAAGCTATGATGTTACTTTACAAACCACAAAATGTATTTGAATATATTTAAAAAATCTGAAATACATCCAACATTCATTTTATAAGAATAAAGTCAGCTAACTTATACTTTATTTTTATGATGCCAGTTGATACTTCAAATAAGGAGCATCACTGGCCTGGGATACACAAAAAGAATGGCACGAGCTGGAGAAATGAGCCGAGAGGAGCCTCATGAAGGTCAGCAAAGGCAAAAGCAAAGTTCTGCTGCTGGGATGGGATAACCCCATGCCACCGGACAGGCTGCACTCCAGTTGGACAGACAGCAGCTCTGCCAAAAATGACCCTGGATTCCTTGTGGACAAAAAGTTGAAGATGAGTCAGCAGTGTACCTTTGTAGCCACGGAGGCAAGAGCATCCTGCGCTATATGAGTAAAAGTGCAGCCAGCAGACTGAGAGAGGTGATCCTTCTCTGTTCAGCACTTGAGAGACATCTGAAGCATGTACCCAGCTTGGGGCTCTCCAGTACAAGACAGACATTGACTTGCTGGAGCAAGGCCAGCAAAAGCCAAGAAGACAGGAGCTGGGGACCACGATGTAGAAAAAGAGGCTGGGAAAGATGAGCTTGCTCAGGATTCAGAAGAGAAGGCTAACAGGAGATCTTAGTTCCATCTTCAACTCCTTTAGCAGGAGGGCATAAAGAAGACAAAGCCACACTCTTCTCTCAGATTCACAGGGACGGGACAAGAGGCAACAGTCACAAATTGCAACATGGAAAATTTGAATTAGATATAATAATAAATTTGATATACTAAAGTGTTTTCACTGTAAGGGTCAGAGGAGATATTCAAAACTTGACAAGACGTGGAATGGAACAACCTGAACGAACCAGACATGCTTTGATTAGGAGGTTCACTGAGAGGCCTGCAAGTGACCTTCCAAACAAAAGTATTTTATAAGTCTATGACAATTCAAAACATAGAGAATCCTTCTTTAAAGAAAAAAAAAAGACAGGAATATAGAGGAAATCAGCAACGGCAAGTTGGACCACAGGATGAGCGAACGTCTCCTCAAATGAAAAATCTGCACCACATCAACAGCCCTGAGCGAAGAGGCACTGAGCAACCTGCTCTAATGTCAAAGCTGGCTTTGAGCTGAGGCACAAGGACAATGGGGACTTTCCCAGAGCTAATTCCATACACAACTTTCTCCATCTTTATACTGCAATATTCAGATGCCTTCACTGAAACAAGTACTGGCACCTCTTTGCAAGGCAAAAGGGGTTTGAAATCCTTCTAGTATCATTAACAGAAAGAGACCTTTCTAACACAACCTGTGTTATTAATTTTCAGAGTATGTAAGAGCCTGCAAGAATGACGAGAAAAAAATACGGTAGGACTCACCTGAGTTAGCTTCTTGTGAGCAGAGTTTACTCCACTAACCCTAATCATATTGGGCATCAATGGTCTCGGGCAGTGTAAAACAAAGTCTAGCTTCATGAGCCAAACAGAACCCTGGTGTAAGAGATCTGGCACAGTCACATCCCGCTGGAGGAACTCAGAAGCCAGTTTTGCATATGGTTGAAAGAAAAAATCACAGAGAAAATAATTTGGCATTTCAAAGATCAGGTTCTTCACCCGTTGGAAAAAGTTCATGTGGTCTGTATGCTCTGTGAATACCCTGGGGACATAAGAAGGGGGACTGGGACACTGAGTGGCTTCAAATTCTAAGCTACATGGCATTTGCTGCAAAAAAACCACAGAAGGGAGTGAAAGATGCTCAGCCAGTATCTGCCCGCAGGGTAGTACTGGATCTGTAAAGACAGCATCAAACTTGCTCTCCTCAAGATATCTGACAAGCTCTTTGTTGTACAGCAATTGTGTACAGGTAGACGGGAACATGGCAGAAGTATTTTTCATTCCTTCATATATTTGAACAAGTTTTTCCAGAAAAGATCCTTCTTGAAATATATCCTGGCTAGTTCTCCAGAAAATATGATCCATCTCTTCCTCTGTGAAAGGGACCGGGTACATTTTCATAACAAAATTCTTTGTTGGCTTTATGTACAAACTGATTTCAGGTGCAACAACGACTATTTCATGCCCCTTCTGCCTGAGACCGTCCAACACTTCCCGCATGCTGAGCCAATGACTCCCATCCACCGGCACCACCAGCAGCTTCCCACCAGCAGCCAAACTGAGCACGGACAGGAGCAGAACCAGCGTCGCCATGACTTGCAGATGAGCGCTAAGCACTGGGACCATGTCTGCAGAACATAACTTTTGATGCTTTGTGGTAAATGTATAATCACTGAT